>CATKUP010000675.1:0-94000 GCA_949786385.1 Onychomys leucogaster
CGAAACGGAGTTAAATGCCAGGACTGTGTCTTTCTTCAAGCAAGAATTCGTTTCAGGTAAACGCAGTCACTTTACAGCTCAAACGAAGCTACATTGTTCACGAAGCTCACACGTTTCTCGCTCTTAACTGAAAAGCATTGGCTGTTAGAGGACCTGTGGTTTGTACCAGTTTCAGAATCTGAGTTGAACTAGATATGGTCTGTGTGTGTAGGAAACACAGTTCTTTTGTTCTGAGCCCACTCACGTTTCCCTCTGTATTAGAGACTCTAGAAAGCAAGAGCGTGCTTCTTGCTCCAAAGCAGATTGTGTTTCATGGATGAGAACTGTATGGTGTGTTTCTCTTCACAAACGGAGTTTAATGCCAGGCTCTGTGCCTTTCTTCAACTAAGAATTCGTTTCAGGTAAACGCAGTCACTTTTCAGCTCAAACGAAGCTACATTGTTCACGAAGCTCACACGTTTCTCGCTCTTAACTGAAAAGTATTGGATGTTAGAGGACCTGTGGTTTGTATCAGTTTCAGAAACAGAGTTGAACTAGATATGGTCCGTGTTTAGGAAACACAGTTCTTTTGTTCTGAGCACACTCATGTTTCCCTCTGTATTAGAGACTCTAGAAAGCAAGAGCGTGCTTCTTGCTCTAAAGCAGAGTATGTTTCATGGATGAGAACTGTGCCCTGTGTTTCCCTTCCGAAACGGAGTTAAATGCCAGGCTCTGTGTCTTCCTTCAAGCAAGACTTCGTTTCAGGTAAACACAGTCACTTTTCGGATCAAACGAAGCTACATTGTTCATGAAGCTCACACGTTTCTCGCTTTTCACTGAAAGCATTGGATGTTAGAGGACCTGTGGATTCTATCAGTTTCAGAAACAGAGTTGAACCAGATATGGTCCGTGTGTGTAGGAAACACGGTTCATTTGTTCTGAGCACACTCACGTTTCCCTCTGTATTAGAGATTCTAGAAAGCAAGAGTGTGCTTCTTGCTCTAAAGCAGAGTGTGTTTCATGGATGAGAACTGTGCCGTGTGTTTCCCTTCAGAAACGCAGTTAAATGCCAGGCTGTGTGACTTCCTACAAGCAAGACTTCGTTTCAGGTAAATGCATCACTTTTCACCTCAAACGAAGCTACATTGTTCACAAAGCACACACGTTTCTCGCTCTTAACTGAAAAGCATTGGATGTTAGAGGACCTGTGGTTTGAATCAGTTTCAGAAACAGAGTTGAACTAGATATGGTCCATGAGTGTAGGAAACACAGTTCTTTTGTTCTGAGCACACTCACGTTTCCCTCTGTATAAGAGACTCTAGAAAGCAAGAGCGTGCTTCTTGCTGTAAAGCAGATTGTGTTTCATTTATGAGAACTGTGCCGTGTGTTTCCCTTCAGAAACGGAGTTAAATGCCAGGCTCTGTGCCGTACTACAAGCAAGACCACTTTTCAGGTAAACACAGTCACTTTTCAGCTCAAACGAAGCTACATTGTTCACAAAGCTCACACGTTTCTCGCTCTTAACTGAAAAGCATTGTATATTAGAGGACCTGTGGTTTGTATCAGTTTCAGAAACAGAGTTGAACTAGATATGGTCCGTGTGTAGGAAACATAGTTCTTTTGTTCTGAGCACACTCACGTTTCCCTCTGTATTAGAGACTCTAGAAAGCAAGAGCGTGCTTCTTGCTCTAAAGCAGAGTGTGTTTCATGGATGAGAACTGTGCCGTGTGTTTCCCTTCAGAAACGGAGTTAAATGCCAGGCTCTGTGTCTTCCTTCAAGCAAGACTTCGTATCAGGTAAACACAGTCACTTTTCGGATCAAACGAAGCTACATTGTTCACGAAGCTCACATGTATCTCGCTTTTCACTGAAAAGCATTGGATATTAGAGGACCTGTGGATTCTATCAGTTTCAGAAACAGAGTTCTACCAGATATGGTCCGTGTGTGTAGGAAACACAGTTCTTTTGGTCTGGGCACACTCACGTTTCCCTCTGTATTAGAGATTCTAGAAAGCAAGAGCGTGCTTCTTGCTCTAAAGCAGAGTGTGTTTCATGGATGAGAACTGTGCTGTGTGTTTCCTTCAGAAACGGAGTTAATTGCCAGGCTCTGTGTCTTTCTTCAAGCAAGAATTCGTTTCAGGTAAACGCAGTCACTTTTCAGCTAAAACGAAGCTACATTGTTCACGAAGCTCACACGTTTCTCGCTCTTAACTGAAAAGCATTGGATATTAGACGACCTGTGGTTTGTATCAGTTTCAGAAGCAGAGTTGAACTAGATATGGTCCGTGTGTAGGAAACACAGTACTTTTGTTTTGAGCATACTCACGTTTCCCTCAGTATTAGAGACTCTAGAAAGCAAGAGCGTGCTTCTTGCTCTAAAGCAGAGTGTGTTTCATGGATAAGAACTGTGCCGTGTGTTTCGCTTCAGAAACGGAGTTAAATGCCAGGCGTGTGTCTTCCTACAAGCAAGACTTCGTTTCAGGTAAACGCAGTCACTTTTCACCTCAAACGAAGCTACATTGTTCACGAAACTCACACGTTTCTCGCTCCTAACTGAAAAGCATTGGATGTTAGAAGACCTGGTGTTTGTATCAGTTTCAGAAACAGAGTTGAACTAGATATGGTCCATGTGTGTAGGAAACACAGTTCTTTTGTTCTGAGCACACTCACGTTTCCCTCTGTATTAGAGACTCTAGAAAGAAAGAGCATGCTTCTTGCTCTAAAGCAGAGTGTGTTTCATGAATGAGAACTGTGCCCTGTGTTTCCCTTCCAAAACGGAGTTAAATGCCAGGAATGTGTCTTTCTTCAAGCAAGAATTCGTTTCAGGTAAACGCAGTCACTTTTCAGCTCAAACGAAGCTACATTCTTCACGAAGCTCACACGTTTCTCGCTCTTAACTGAAAAGTATTGGATGTTAGAGGACCTGTGGTTTGTATCAGTTTCAGAAACAGAGTTGAACTAGATATGGTCCGTGTTTAGGAAACACAGTTCTTTTGTTCTGAGCACACTCACGTTTCCCTCTGTATTAGAGACTCTAGAAAGCAAGAGCGTGCTTCTTGCTCTAAAGCAGAGTGTGTTTCATGGATGAGAACTGTGCCGTATGTTTCCCTTCAGAAACGGAGTTAAATGCCAGGCTCTGTGCCTTCCTACAAGCAAGACCTCGTTTCAGGTAAACGCAGTCACTTTTCAGCTCAAACGAAGCTACATTGTTCACAAAGCTCACACGTTTCTCGCTCTTAACTGAAAAGCATTGTATATTAGAGGACCTGTGGTTTGTATCAGTTTCAGAAACAGAGTTGAACTAGATATGGTCCGTGTGTAGGAAACACAGTTCTTTTGTTTTGAGCACACTCACGTTTCCCTCTGTATTAGAGACTCTAGAAAGCAAGAGCGTGCTTCTTGCTCTAAAGCAGAGTGTGTTTCATGGATGAGAACTGTGCTGTGTGTTTCCCTTCAGAAACGGAGTTAAATGCGAGGCTCTGTGTCTTCCTTCAAGCAAGACTTCGTATCAGGTAAACACAGTCACTTTTCGGATCAAACGAAGCTACATTGTTCACGAAGCTCACATGTATCTCGCTTTTCACTGAAAAGGATTGGATGTTAGAGGACCTGTGGATTCTATCAGTTTCAGAAACAGAGTTGAACCAGATATGGTCCGTGTGTGTAGGAAACACAGTTCTTTTGGTCTGAGCACACTCACGTTTCCCTCTGTATTAGAGATTCTAGAAAGCAAGAGCGTGCTTCTTGCTCTAAAGCAGAGTGTGTTTCATGGATGAGAACTGTGCTGTGTGTTTCCTTCAGAAACGGAGTTAATTGCCAGGCTCTGTGTCTTTCTTCAAGCAAGACTCCGTTTCAGGTAAACGCAGTCACTTTTCAGCTCAAACGAAGCTACATTGTTCACGAAGCTCACACGTTTCTCGCTCTTAACTGAAAAGCATTGGATATTAGAGGACCTGTGGTTTGTATCAGTTTCAGAAACAGAGTTGAACTAGATATGGTCCGTGTGTAGGAAACACAGTTCTTTTGTTCTGAGCACACTCACGTTTCCCTCTGTATTAGAGACTCTAGAAAGCAAGAGCGTGCTTCTTGAGCTAAAGCGGAGTGTGTTTCATGGATGAGAACTGTGCCGTGTGTTTCCCTTCAGAAACGGAGTTAAATGCCAGGCTCGGTGCCTTCCTACAAGCAAGACCTCGTTTCAGGTAAACGCAGTCACTTTTCAGCTCAAACGAAGCTACATTGTTCACAAAGCTCACACGTTTCTCGCTCTTAACTGAAAAGCATTGGATATTAGACGACCTGTGGTTTGTATCAGTTTCAGAAGCAGAGTTGAACTAGATATGGTCCGTGTGTAGGAAACACAGTACTTTTGTTTTGAGCACACTCACGTTTCCCTCAGTATTAGAGACTCTAGAAAGCAAGAGCGTGCTTCTTGCTCTAAAGCAGAGTGTGTTTCATGGATAAGAACTGTGCCGTGTGTTTCGCTTCAGAAACGGAGTTAAATGCCAGGCGTGTGTCTTCCTACAAGCAAGACTTCGTTTCAGGTAAACGCAGTCACTTTTCACCTCAAAGGAAGCTACATTGTTCACGAAACTCACACGTTTCTCGCTCTTAACTGAAAAGCATTGGATGTTAGAAGACCTGGGGTTTGTATCAGTTTCAGAAACAGAGTTGAACTAGATATGGTCCATGTGTGTAGGAAACACAGTTCTTTTGTTCTGAGCACACTCACGTTTCCGTCTGTATTAGAGACTCTAGAAAGAAAGAGCATGCTTCTTGCTCTAAAGCAGAGTGTGTTTCATGGATGAGAACTGTGCCCTGTGATTCCCTTCCAAAACGGAGTTAAATGCCAGGAATGTGTCTTTCTTCAAGCAAGAATTCGTTTCAGGTACACGCAGTCACTTTTCAGCTCAAACGAAGCTACATTCTTCACGAAGCTCACACGTTTCTCGCTCTTAACTGAAAAGTATTGGATGTTAGAGTACCTGTGGTTTGTATCAGTTTCAGAAACAGAGTTGAACTAGATATGGTCCGTGTTTAGGAAACACAGTTCTTTTGTTCTGAGCACACTCAGGTTTCCCTCTGTATTAGAGACTCTAGAAAGCAAGAGCGTGCTTCTTGCTCTAAAGCAGAGTGTGTTTCATGGATGAGAACTGTGCCGTATGTTTCCCTTCATAAACGGAGTTAAATGCCTGGCTCTGTGCCTTCCTACAAGCAAGACCTCATTTCAGGTAAACGCAGTCACTTTTCAGCTCAAACGAAGCTACATTGTTCACAAAGCTCACATGTTTCTCGCTCTTAACTGAAAAGCATTGGATGTTAGAGGACCTGTGGTTTGTATTAGTTTCAGAAATAGAGTTGAACTAGATATAGTCCGTGTGTAGGAAACACAGTTCTTTTGTTCTGAGCACACTCACGTTTCCCCCTGTATTGGAGATTCTAGAAAGCAAGAGCGTGCTTCTTGCTCTAAAGCAGAGTGTGTTTCATGGATGAGAACTGTGCCGTGTGTTTCCCTTCAGAAACGGAGTTAAATGCCAGGCTCTGTGTCTTCCTTCAAGCAAGACTACGTTTCCGGTAAACACAGTCGCTTTTCAGCTCAAACGAAGCTACAGTATTCACGAAGCTCACACGTTTCTCGCTCTTAACTGAAAAGCATTGTATGTTAGAGGACCTGTGGTTTGTATCAGTTTCAGAAACAGAGTTGAACTAGATATGGGCCGTGTGTAGGAAACACAGTTCTTTTGTTCTGAGCACACTCACGTTTCCCTCTGTATTAGAGACTCTAGAAACAGGAGCGTGCTTCTTGCTCTAAAGCAGAGTGTGTTTCATGGATGAGAACTGTGCCGTGTGTTTCCCTTCAGAAACAGAGTTAAATGCCAGGCTCTGTGTCTTCCTTCAAGCAAGACTTCGTTTCAGGTAAACACAGTCACTTTTCGGATCAAACGAAGCTACATTGTTCATGAAGCTCACACGTTTCTCGCTTTTCACTGAAAAGCATTGGATGTTAGAGGACCTGTGGATTCTATCAGTTTCAGAAACAGAGTTGAACCAGATATGGTCCGTGTGTGTAGGAAACACAGTTCTTTTGTTCTGAGCACACTCACGTTTCCCTCTCTATTAGAGATTCTAGAAAGCAAGAGCGTGCTTCTTGCTCTAAAGCAGAGTGTGTTTCATGGATGAGAACTGTGCTGTGTGTTTCCCGTCAGAAACGGTGTTAAATGCCAGGCGTGTGTCTTCCTACAAGCATGACTTCATTTCAGGTAAACGCAGTCACTTTTCACCTCAAACGAAGCTACACTGTTCACAAAGCACACACGTTTATCGCTCTTAAATGAAAAGCCTAGGATGTTAGAAGACCTGGGGTTTGTATCAGTTTCAAAAACAGAGTTGAACTAGATATGGTCCATGAGTGTAGAAAACACAGTTCTTTTGTTCTGAGCACACTCACGTTTCCCTGTGTATTAGAGAATCTAGAAAGCAAGAGCGTGCTTTTTGCTGTAAAGCAGATTGTGTTTCATGGATGAGAACTGTGCCGTGTGTTTCCCTTCAGAAACGGAGTTAAATTGCAGGCTCTGTGTCTTTCTTCAAGCAAGAATTCGTTTCAGGTAAACGCAGTCACTTTTCAGCTCAAACGAAGCTACATTGTTCACGAAGCTCACACGTTTCTCGCTCTTAACTGAAAAGTATTGGATATTTGAGGACCTGTAGTTTGTATCAGTTTCAGAAACAGAGTTGAACTAGATATGGTCCGTGTGTAGGAAACACAGTTCTTTTGTTCTGAGCACACTCACGTTTCCCTCTGTATTGGAGATTCTAGAAAGCAAGAGCGTGCTTCTTGCTCTAAAGCAGAGTGTGTTTCATGGATGAGTACTGTGCAGTGTGTTTCCCTTCAGAAACGGAGTTAAATGCCAGGCTCTGTGTCTTTCTACAAGCAAGACTTCGTTTCAGGTAAACGCAGTCACTTTTCAGCTCAAACGAATCTACATTGTTCACGAAGCTCACACGTTTCTTGCTTTTCACTGAAAAGCATTGGATGTTAGAGGACCTGTGGATTCTATCAGTTTCAGAAACAGAGTTGAACTAGATATGTTCCGTGTGTGTAGGAAAAACTGTTCTTTTTTTCTGAGCACACTCACGTTTCCCTCTGTATTAGAGACTCTAGAAACAAGTGCGGGCTTCTTGCTCTAAAGCACAGTGTGTTTCATGGATGAGAACTGTGCCGTGTGTTTCCCGTCAGAAAAGGAGTTAAATGCCAGGCTCTGTGACTCCCTACAAGCAAGACTTCGTTTCAGGTAAACGCAGTCACTTTTCAGCTCAAAGGAAGCTACATTGTTCACGAAGGTCACACGTTTCTCACTCTTAAGTGAAAAGCATTGGATGTTAGAGGACCTGTGGTTTGTATCAGTTTCAGAAACAGAGTTGAACTAGATATGGTCCGTGTGTGTAGGAAACACAGTTCTTTGTTCTGATCACACTCACGTTTCCCTCTATATTAGAGACTCTAGAAAGCAAGAGCGTGCTTCTTGCTCTAAAGCAGAGTGTGTTTCATGGATGACAACTGTGCCGTGTGTTTCCCTTCAGAAGCGGAGTTAAATGCCAGGCTCTGTGTCTTTCTTCAAGCAAGACTTCGTTTCAGGTAAACGCAGTCACTTTTCAGCTCAAAGGAAGCTACATTGTTCACGAAGGTCACACGTTTCTCACTCCTAACTGAAAAGGATTGGATGTTAGAGGAGCTGTGGTTTGTATCAGTTTCAGAAACAGAGTTGAACTAGATATGGTCCGTGTGTAGGAAACACATTTCTTTTGTTCTGAGCACACTCATGTTTCCCTCTGTATTAGAGACTCTAGAAAGCAAGAGCGTGCTTCTTGCTCTAAAGCAGAGTGTGTTTCATGGATGAGAACTGTGCCGTGTGTTTCCCTTCAGAAACGCAGTTAAATGCCAGGCTGTGTGCCTTCCTACAAGCAAGACTTCGTTTCAGGTAAATGCATCACTTTTCACCTCAAACGAAGCTACATTGTTCACAAAGCACACATGTTTCTCGCTCTTAACCTAAAAGCATTGGATGTTAGAGGACCTGTGGTTTGAATCAGTTTCATAAACAGAGTTGAACTAGATATGGTCCGTGTGTGTAGGAAACACAGTTCTTTTGTTCTGAGCACACTCACGTTTCCCTCTGTATTAGAGATTCTAGAAAGCAAGAGCGTGCTTCTTGCTCTAAAGCAGAGTGTGTTTCATGGATGAGAACTGTGCTGTGTGTTTCCCGTCAGAAATGGAGTTAAATGTCAGGCGTGTGTCTTCCTACAAGCATGACTTCGTTTCAGGTAAACGCAGTCACTTTTCACCTCAAACGAAGCTACACTGTTCACAAAGCACACACGTTTATCGCTCTTAAATGAAAAGCCTAGGATGTTAGATGACCTGGGGTTTGTATCAGTTTCAAAAACAGAGTTGAACTAGATATGGTCCATGAGTGTAGGAAACACAGTTCTTTTGTTCTGAGCACACTCACGTTTCCCTCTGTATTAGAGAATCTAGAAAGCAAGAGCATGCTTCTTGCTGTAAAGCAGAGTGTGTTTCATGGATGAGAAATGTGCAGTGTGTTTCCCTTCAGAAACGGAGTTAAATGCCAGGCTCTGTGTCTTTCTACAAGCAAGACTTCGTTTCAGGTAAACGCAGTCACTTTTCAGCTCTAACGAAGCTACATTGTTCACGAAGCTCACACGTTTCTCGCTTTTCACTGAAAAGCATTGGATGTTAGAGGACCTGTGGATTCTATCAGTTTCAGAAACAGAGTTGAACTAGATATGGTCCGTGTGTGTAGGAAAAACTGTTCTTTTTTTCTGAGCACACTCACGTTTCCCTCTGTATTAGAGACTCTAGAAACAAGAGCGGGCTTCTTGCTCTAAAGCACTGTGTGTTTCATGGATGAGAACTGTGCCGTGTGTTTCCCTTCAGAAACGGAGTTAAATGCCAGGCTCTGTGACTCCCTACAAGCAAGACTTCGTTTGAGGTAAACGCAGTCACTTTTCAGCTCAAACGAAGCTACAATGTTCACAAAGCACACACGTTTCTCACTCTTAACTGAAAAGCATTGGATGTTAGAGGACCTGTGGTTTGTATCAGTTTCAGAAACAAAGTTGAACTAGATATGGTCCGTGTATGTAGGAAACACAGTTCTTTTGTTCTGAGCACACTCACGTTTCCCTCTGTATTGGAGATTCTAGAAAGCAAGAGCGTTCTTCTTGCTCTAAAGCAGAGTGTGTTTCATGGATGAGAACTGTGCAGTGTGTTTCCCTTCAGAAACGGAGTTAAATGCAAGGCTCTGTGTCTTTCTTCAAGCAAGACTTCGTTTCAGGTAAACGCAGTCACTTTTCAGCTCAAAGGAAGCTACATTGTTCACGAAGGTCACACGTTTCTCACTCTTAAGTGAAAAGCATTGGATGTTAGAGGACCTGTGGTTTGTATCAGTTTCAGAAACAGAGTTGAACTAGATATGGTCCGTGTGTGTAGGAAACACAGTTCTTTGTTCTGAGCACACTCACTTTTCCCTCTGTATTAGAGACTGTAGAAAGCAAGAGCGTGCTTCTTGCTCTAAAGCAGAGTGTGTTTCATGGATGAGAACTGTGCCGTGTGTTTCCCGTCAGAAACGGAGTTAAATGCCAGGCGTGTGTCTTCCTACAAGCAAGACTTCCTTTCTGGTAAACGCAGTCACTTTTCACCTCAAACGAAGCCACATTGTTCACGAAACTCACAAGTTTCTCGCTTATAACTGAAAAGCATTGGATGTTAGAGGACCTGTGGTTTGTGTCAGTTTCAGAAACAGAGTTGAACTAGATATGGTGCTTGTGTGTAGGAAACACAGTTCTTTTTTTCTGAGCACACTCACGTTTCCCATTGTATTAGAGACTCTAGAAAGCAAGAGCGTGCTTCTTGCTCTAAAGCAGAGTGTGTTTCATGGATGAGAACTGTGCTGTGTGTTTCCCTTCAGAAGCGGAGTTAAATGCCAGGCTCTGTGTCTTTCTTCAAGCAAGACTTCGTTTCAGGTAAACGCAGTCACTTTTCAGCTCAAAGGAAGCTACATTGTTCACGAAGGTCACACGTTTCTCACTCCTAACTGAAAAGGATTGGATGTTAGAGGAGCTGTGGTTTGTATCAGTTTCAGAAACAGAGTTGAACTAGATATGGTCCGTGTGTAGGAAACACATTTCTTTTGTTCTGAGCACACTCATGTTTCCCTCTGTATTAGAGACTCTAGAAAGCAAGAGCGTGCTTCTTGCTCTAAAGCAGATTGTGTTTCATGGATGAGAACTGTACCGTGTATTTTTCTTCAGAAACAGAGTTTAATGCCAGGCTCTGTGTCTTTCTTCAAGCAAGAATTCGTTTCAGGTAAACGCAGTCACTTTTCAGCTCAAAGGAAGCTACATTGTTCACGAAGCTCACATGTTTCTCACTCTTAACTGAAAAGCATTGGATGTTAGAGGGCCTGTGGTTTGTATCAGTTTCAGAAACAGAGTTGAACTAGATATGGTCCGTGTGTAGGAAACACAGTTCTTTTGTTCTGAGCACACTCACGTTTCCCTCTGTATTAGAGACTCTAGAAAGCTAGAGCGTGCTTCTTGCTCAAAAGCAGAGTGTGTTTCATGGATGAGAACTGTGCCGTGTGTTTCCCTTCAGAAACGGAGTTAAATGCCAGGCTCTGTGACTCCCTACAAGCAAGACTTCGTTTGAGGTAAACACAGTCACTTTTCAGCTCAAACGAAGCTACACTGTTCACAAAGCACACGAGTTTCTCACTCTTAACTGAAAAGCATTGCATGTTAGAGGACCTGTGGTTTATATCAGTTTCAGAAACAAAGTTGAACTAGATATGGTCCGTGTATGTAGGAAACACAGTTCTTTTGTTCTGAGCACACTCACGTTTCCCTCTGTATTAGAGATTCTAGAAAGCAAGAGCGTGCTTCTTGCTCTAAAGCAGAGTGTGTTTCATGGATGAGAACTGTGCAGTGTGTTTCCCTTCAGAAACGGAGTTAAATGCCAGGCTCTGTGTCTTTCTACAAGCAAGACTTCGTTTCAGGTAAACGCAGTCACTTTTCAGCTCAAACGAATCTACATTGTTCACGAAGCTCACACGTTTCTTGCTTTTCACTGAAAAGCATTGGATGTTAGAGGACCTGTGGATTCTATCAGTTTCAGAAACAGAGTTGAACTAGATATGGTCCGTGTGTGTAGGAAAAACTGTTCTTTTGTTCTGAGCACACTCATGTTTCCCTCTGTATTAGAGACCCTAGAAATCAAGAGCATGCTTCTTGCTCTAAAGCAGATTGTGTTTCATGGATGAGAACTGTACCGTGTGTTTCCCTTCAGAAACGGAGTTAAATGCCAGGCTCTGTGTCTTCCTTCAAGCAAGACTACGTTTCAGGTAAACGCAGTCGCTTTTCAGCTCAAACGAAGCTACATTGTTCACAAAGCTCACACGTTTCTCGCTCTTAACTGAAAAGCATTGTATGTTAGAGGACCTGTGGTTTGTATCAGTTTCAGAAACAGAGTTGAACTAGATATGGTCCGTGTGTAGGAAACACATTTCTTTTTTTCTGAGCACACTCACGTTTCCCTCTGTATTAGAGACTCTAGAAAGAAGAGCGGGCTTCTTGCTCTAAAGCACAGTGTGTTTCATGGATGAGAACTTTGCCGTGTGTTTCCCTTCAGAAACGGAGTTAAATGCCAGGCTCTGTGACTCCCTACAAGCAAGACTTCGCTTGAGGTAAACGCAGTCTCTTTTCAGCTCCAACGAAGCTACACTGTTCACAAAGCCCACACGTTTCTCACTCTTAACTGAAAAGCATTGGATGTTAGAGGACCTGTGGTTTGTATCAGTTTCAGAAACAAAGTTTAACTAGATATGGTCCGTGTATGTAGGAAACACAGTTCTTTTGTTCTGAGCACACTCACATTTCCCTCTGTATTGGAGATTCTAGAAAGCAAGAGCGTGCTTCTTGCTCTAAAGCAGAGTGTGTTTCATGGATGAGAACTGTGCCGTGTGTTTCCCTTCAGAAACGGAGTTAAATGCCAGGCTCTGTGTCTTTCTTCAAGCAAGACTTCGTTTCAGGTAAACGCAGTCACTTTTCAGCTCAAAGGAAGCTACATTGTTCACGAAGGTCACACGTTTCTCACTCTTAAGTGAAAAGCATTGGATGTTAGAGGACCTGTTTTTTCTATCAGTTTCAGAAACAGAGTAGAACTAGATATGGTCCGTGTGTGTAGGAAACACAGTTCTTTGTTCTGAGCACACTCACGTTTCCCTCTGTATTAGAGAATATAGAAAGCAAGAGCGTGCTTCTTGCTCTAAAGCAGAGTGTGTTTCATGGATGAGAACTGTGCCGTGTGTTTCCCTTCAGAAACGGAGTTAAATGCCAGGCGTGTGTCTTCCTACAAGCAAGACTTCCTTTCTGGTAAACGCAGTCACTTTTCACCTCAAACGAAGCCACATTGTTCACGAAACTCACACGTTTCTCGCTCTTAACTGAAAAGCATTGTATGTTAGAGGACCTGTGGTTTGTATCAGTTTCAGAAACAGAGTAGAACTAGATATGGTCCGTGTGTAGGAAACACATTTCTTTTTTTCTGAGCACACTCACGTTTCCCTCTGTATTAGAGATTCTAGAAACAAGAGCGGGCTTCTTGCTCTAAAGCAGAGTGTGTTTCATGGATGAGAACTGTGCCGTGTGTTTCCCTTCAGAAACGGAGTTAAATGCCAGGCTCTGTGTCTTCCTTCAAGCAAGACTACGTTTCCGGTAAACGCAGTCGCTTTTCAGCTCAAACGAATCTACATTGTTCACGAAGCTCACACGTTTCTTGCTTTTCACTGAAAAGCATTGGATGTTAGAGGACCTGTGGATTCCATCAGTTTCAGAAACAGAGTTGAGCTAGATATGGTCCGTGTGTGTAGGAAAAACTGTTCTTTTTTTCTGAGCACACTCACGTTTCCCTCTGTATTAGAGACTCTAGAAACAAGAGCGGGCTTCTTGCTCTAAAGCACAGTGTGTTTCATGGATGAGAACTGTGCCGTGTGTTTCCCTTCAGAAATGGACTTAAATGCCAGGCTCTGTGACTCCCTACAAGCAAGACTTCGTTTGAGGTAAACGCAGTCACTTTTCAGCTCAAACGAAGCTACACTGTTCACAAAGCACACACGTTTCTCACTCTTAACTGAAAAGCATTGGATGTTAGAGGACCTGTGGTTTGTATCAGTTTCAGAAACAGAGTTGAACTAGATATGGTCCGTGTGTAGGAAACACATTTCTTTTTTTCTGAGCACACTCACGTTTCCCTCTGTATTAGAGACTCTAGAAAGAAGAGCGGGCTTCTTGCTCTAAAGCACAGTGTGTTTCATGGATGAGAACTTTGCCGTGTGTTTCCCTTCAGAAACGGAGTTAAATGCCAGGCTCTGTGACTCCCTACAAGCAAGACTTCGCTTGAGGTAAACGCAGTCTCTTTTCCGCTCCAACGAAGCTACACTGTTCACAAAGCCCACACGTTTCTCACTCTTAACTGAAAAGCATTGGATGTTAGAGGACCTGTGGTTTGTATCAGTTTCAGAAACAAAGTTTAACTAGATATGGTCCGTGTATGTAGGAAACACAGTTCTTTTGTTCTGAGCACACTCACATTTCCCTCTGTATTGGAGATTCTAGAAAGCAAGAGCGTGCTTCTTGCTCTAAAGCAGAGTGTGTTTCATGGATGAGAACTGTGCCGTGTGTTTCCCTTCAGAAACGGAGTTAAATGCCAGGCTCTGTGTCTTTCTTCAAGCAAGACTTCGTTTCAGGTAAACGCAGTCACTTTTCAGCTCAAAGGAAGCTACATTGTTCACGAAGGTCACACGTTTCTCACTCTTAAGTGAAAAGCATTGGATGTTAGAGGACCTGTTGTTTGTATCAGTTTCAGAAACAGAGTAGAACTAGATATGGTCCGTGTGTGTAGGAAACACAGTTCTTTGTTCTGAGCACACTCACGTTTCCCTCTGTATTAGAGAATATAGAAAGCAAGAGCGTGCTTCTTGCTCTAAAGCAGAGTGTGTTTCATGGATGAGAACTGTGCCGTGTGTTTCCCTTCAGAAACGGAGTTAAATGCCAGGCGTGTGTCTTCCTACAAGCAAGACTTCCTTTCTGGTAAACGCAGTCACTTTTCACCTCAAACGAAGCCACATTGTTCACGAAACTCACACGTTTCTCGCTCTTAACTGAAAAGCATTGTATGTTAGAGGACCTGTGGTTTGTATCAGTTTCAGAAACAGAGTTGAACTAGATATGGTCTGTGTGTAGGAAACACATTTCTTTTTTTCTGAGCACACTCACGTTTCCCTCTGTATTAGAGATTCTAGAAACAAGAGCGGGCTTCTTGCTCTAAAGCAGAGTGTGTTTCATGGATGAGAACTGTGCCGTGTGTTTCCCTTCAGAAACGGAGTTAAATGCCAGGCTCTGTGTCTTCCTTCAAGCAAGACTACGTTTCCGGTAAACGCAGTCGCTTTTCAGCTCAAACGAATCTACATTGTTCACGAAGCTCACACGTTTCTTGCTTTTCACTGAAAAGCATTGGATGTTAGAGGACCTGTGGATTCCATCAGTTTCAGAAACAGAGTTGAGCTAGATATGGTCCGTGTGTGTAGGAAAAACTGTTCTTTTTTTCTGAGCACACTCACGTTTCCCTCTGTATTAGAGACTCTAGAAACAAGAGCGGGCTTCTTGCTCTAAAGCACAGTGTGTTTCATGGATGAGAACTGTGCCGTGTGTTTCCCTTCAGAAATGGACTTAAATGCCAGGCTCTGTGACTCCCTACAAGCAAGACTTCGTTTGAGGTAAACGCAGTCACTTTTCAGCTCAAACGAAGCTACACTGTTCACAAAGCACACACGTTTCTCACTCTTAACTGAAAAGCATTGGATGTTAGAGGACCTGTGGTTTGTATCAGTTTCAGAAACAAAGTTGAACTAGATATGGTCCGTGTATGTAGGAAACACAGTTCTTTTGTTCTGAGCACACTCACGTTTCCCTCTGTATTGGAGATTCTAGAAAGCAAGAGCGTGCTTCTTGCTCTAAAGCAGAGTGTGTTTCATGGATGAGAACTGTGCAGTGTGTTTCCCTTCAGAAACGGAGTTAAATGCAAGGCTCTGTGTCTTTCTTCAAGCAAGACTTCGTTTCAGGTAAACGCAGTCACTTTTCAGCTCAAAGGAAGCTACATTGTTCACGAAGGTCACACGTTTCTCACTCTTAAGTGAAAAGCATTGGATGTTAGAGGACCTGTGGTTTGTATCAGTTTCAGAAACAGAGTTGAACTAGATATGGTCCGTGTGTGTAGGAAACACAGTTCTTTGTTCTGAGCACACTCACGTTTCCCTCTGTATTAGAGACTGTAGAAAGCAAGAGCGTGCTTCTTGCTCTAAAGCAGAGTGTGTTTCATGGATGAGAACTGTGCCGTGTGTTTCCCGTCAGAAACGGAGTTAAATGCCAGGCGTGTGTATTCCTACAAGCAAGACTTCCTTTCTGGTAAACGCAGTCACTTTTCACCTCAAACGAAGCCACATTGTTCACGAAACTGACAAGTTTCTCGCTTATAACTGAAAAGCATTGGATGTTAGAGGACCTGTGGTTTGTATCAGTTTCAGAAACAGAGTTGAACTAGATATGGTGCTTGTGTGTAGGAAACACAGTTCTTTTTTTCTGAGCACACTCACGTTTCCCATTGTATTAGAGACTCTAGAAAGCAAGAGCGTGCTTCTTGCTCTAAAGCAGAGTGTGTTTCATGGATGAGAACTGTGCCGTGTGTTTCCCTTCAGAAGCGGAGTTAAATGCCAGGCTCTGTGTCTTTCTTCAAGCAAGACTTCGTTTCAGGTAAACGCAGTCACTTTTCAGCTCAAAGGAAGCTACATTGTTCACGAAGGTCACACGTTTCTCACTCCTAACTGAAAAGGATTGGATGTTAGAGGAGCTGTGGTTTGTATCAGTTTCAGAAACAGAGTTGAACTAGATATGGTCCGTGTGTAGGAAACACATTTCTTTTGTTCTGAGCACACTCATGTTTCCCTCTGTATTAGAGACTCTAGAAAGCAAGAGCGTGCTTCTTGCTCTAAAGCAGATTGTGTTTCATGGATGAGAACTGTACCGTGTGTTTCTCTTCAGAAACAGAGTTTAATGCCAGGCTCTGTGTCTTTCTTCAAGCAAGAATTCGTTTCAGGTAAACGCAGTCGCTTTTCAGCTCAAAGGAAGCTACATTGTTCACGAAGCTCACACGTTTCTCACTCTTAACTGAAAAGCATTGGATGTTAGAGGGCCTGTGGTTTGTATCAGTTTCAGAAACAGAGTTGAACTAGATATGGTCCGTGTGTAGGAAACACAGTTCTTTTGTTCTGAGCACACTCACGTTTCCCTCTGTATTAGAGACTCTAGAAAGCTAGAGCGTGCTTCTTGCTCAAAAGCAGAGTGTGTTTCATGGATGAGAACTGTGCCGTGTGTTTCCCTTCAGAAACGGAGTTAAATGCCAGCCTCTGTGCCTTCCTACAAGCAAGACCTCGTTTCAGGTAAACGCAGTCACTTTGCAGCTCAAACGAAGCTACATTGTTCACAAAGCTCACACGTTTCTCGCTCTTAACTGAAAAGCATTGGATATTAGAGGACCTGTGGTTTGTATCAGTTTCAGAAACAGAGTTGAACTAGATATGGTCCGTGTGTAGGAAACACATTTCTTTTGTTCTGAGCACACTCACGTTTCCCTCTGTATTACAGATTCTAGAATGCAAGAGCGTGCTTCTTGCTCTAAAGCAGAATGTGTTTCATGGATGAGAACTGTGCCGTGTGTTTCCCTTCAGAAACGGAGTTAAATGCCAGGCTCTGTGTCTTTCTAAAAGCAAGACATCGTTTAAGGTAAACGCCGTCACTTTTCAGCTCTAACGAAGCTACATTGTTCACGAAGCTCACACGTTTCTCGCTTTTGACTGAAAAGCATTGGATGTTAGAGGACATGTGGATTCTATCAGTTTCAGAAACAGAGTTGAACTAGATATGGTCCGTGTGTGTAGGAAACACAGTTCTTTTGTTATGAGTACACTCACGTTTCCCTCTGTATTAGAGATTCTAGAAAGCAAGAGCGTGCTTCTTGCTCTAAAGCAGGTTGTGTTTCATGGATGAGAACTGTGCCGTGTGTTTCCCTTCAGAAACGGAGTTAAATGCCAGGCTCTGTGCCTTCCTACAAGCAAGACCTCTTTTCAGGTAAACACAGTCACTTTTCAGCTCAAACGAAGCTACATTGTTCACAAAGCTCACTCGTATCTCGCTCTTAACTGAAAAGCATTGGATGTTAGAGGACCTGTGGTTTGTATCAGTTTCAGAAACAGAGTAGAACTAGATATGGTCCGTGTGTGTAGGAAACACAGTTCTTTGTTCTGAGCACACTCACGTTTCCGTCTGTATTAGAGACTCTAGAAAGAAAGAGCATGCTTCTTGCTCTAAAGCAGAGTGTGTTTCATGGATGAGAACTGTGCCCTGTGATTCCCTTCCAAAACGGAGTTAAATGCCAGGAATGTGTCTTTCTTCAAGCAAGAATTCGTTTCAGGTACACGCAGTCACTTTTCAGCTCAAACGAAGCTACATTCTTCACGAAGCTCACACGTTTCTCGCTCTTAACTGAAAAGTATTGGATGTTAGAGGACCTGTGGTTTGTATCAGTTTCAGAAACAGAGTTGAACTAGATATGGTCCGTGTTTAGGAAACACAGTTCTTTTGTTCTGAGCACACTCAGGTTTCCCTCTGTATTAGAGACTCTAGAAAGCAAGAGCGTGCTTCTTGCTCTAAAGCAGAGTGTGTTTCATGGATGAGAACTGTGCCGTATGTTTCCCTTCATAAACGGAGTTAAATGCCTGGCTCTGTGCCTTCCTACAAGCAAGACCTCATTTCAGGTAAACGCAGTCACTTTTCAGCTCAAACGAAGCTACATTGTTCACAAAGCTCACATGTTTCTCGCTCTTAACTGAAAAGCATTGGATGTTAGAGGACCTGTGGTTTGTATTAGTTTCAGAAATAGAGTTGAACTAGATATAGTCCGTGTGTAGGAAACACAGTTCTTTTGTTCTGAGCACACTCACGTTTCCCCCTGTATTGGAGATTCTAGAAAGCAAGAGCGTGCTTCTTGCTCTAAAGCAGAGTGTGTTTCATGGATGAGAACTGTGCAGTGTGTTTCCCTTCAGAAACGGAGTTAAATGCCAGGCTCTGTGTCTTTCTACAAGCAAGACTTCGTTTCAGGTAAACGCAGTCACTTTTCAGCTCAAACGAATCTACATTGTTCACGAAGCTCACACGTTTCTTGCTTTTCACTGAAAAGCATTGGATGTTAGAGGAGCTGTGGATTCCATCAGTTTCAGAAACAGAGTTGAACTAGATATGGTCCGTGTGTGTAGGAAAAACTGTTCTTTTGTTCTGAGCACACTCACGTTTCCCTCTGTATTAGAGACCCTAGAAATCAAGAGCATGCTTCTTGCTCTAAAGCAGATTGTGTTTCATGGATGAGAACTGTACCGTGTGTTTCCCTTCAGAAACGGAGTTAAATGCCAGGCTCTGTGTCTTCCTTCAAGCAAGACTACGTTTCAGGTAAACGCAGTCGCTTTTCAGCTCAAACGAAGCTACATTGTTCACAAAGCACACACGTTTCTCGCTCTTAACTGAAAAGCATTGTATGTTAGAGGACCTGTGGTTTGTATCAGTTTCAGAAACAGAGTTGAACTAGATATGGTCCGTGTGTAGGAAACACATTACTTTTGTTCTGAGCACACTCACGTTTCCCTCTGTATTAGAGATTCTAGAAACAAGAGCGGGCTTCTTGCTCTAAAGCAGAGTGTGTTTCATGGATGAGAACTGTGCCGTGTGTTTCCCTTCAGAAACGGAGTTAAATGCCAGGCTCTGTGTCTTCCTTCAAGCAAGACTACGTTTCCGGTAAACACAGTCGCTTTTCAGCTCAAACGAAGCTACAGTATTCACGAAGCTCACACGTTTCTCGCTCTTAACTGAAAAGCATTGTATGTTAGAGGACCTGTGGTTTGTATCAGTTTCAGAAACAGAGTTGAACTAGATATGGTCCGTGTGTAGGAAACACAGTTCTTTTGTTCTGAGCACACTCACGTTTCCCTCTGTATTAGAGACTCTAGAAACAGGAGCGTGCTTCTTGCTCTAAAGCAGAGTGTGTTTCATGGATGAGAACTGTGCTGTGTGTTTCCCGTCAGAAACGGTGTTAAATGCCAGGCGTGTGTCTTCCTACAAGCATGACTTCGTTTCAGGTAAACGCAGTCACTTTTCACCTCAAACGAAGCTACACTGTTCACAAAGCACACACGTTTATCGCTCTTAAATGAAAAGCCTAGGATGTTAGAAGACCTGGGGTTTGTATCAGTTTCAAAAACAGAGTTGAACTAGATATGGTCCATGAGTGTAGGAAACACAGTTCTTTTGTTCTGAGCACACTCACGTTTCCCTGTGTATTAGAGAATCTAGAAAGCAAGAGCGTGCTTTTTGCTGTAAAGCAGATTGTGTTTCATGGATGAGAACTGTGCCGTGTGTTTCCCTTCAGAAACGGAGTTAAATTGCAGGCTCTGTGTCTTTCTTCAAGCAAGAATTCGTTTCAGGTAAACGCAGTCACTTTTCAGCTCAAACGAAGCTACATTGTTCACGAAGCTCACACGTTTCTCGCTCTTAACTGAAAAGTATTGGATATTTGAGGACCTGTAGTTTGTATCAGTTTCAGAAACAGAGTTGAACTAGATATGGTCCGTGTGTAGGAAACACAGTTCTTTTGTTCTGAGCACACTCACGTTTCCCTCTGTATTGGAGATTCTAGAAAGCAAGAGCGTGCTTCTTGCTCTAAAGCAGAGTGTGTTTCATGGATGAGTACTGTGCAGTGTGTTTCCCTTCGGAAACGGAGTTAAATGCCAGGCTCTGTGTCTTTCTACAAGCAAGACTTCGTTTCAGGTAAACGCAGTCACTTTTCAGCTCAAACGAATCTACATTGTTCACGAAGCTCACACGTTTCTTGCTTTTCACTGAAAAGCATTGGATGTTAGAGGACCTGTGGATTCTATCAGTTTTAGAAACAGAGTTGAACTAGATATGGTCCGTGTGTGTAGGAAAAACTGTTCTTTTTTTCTGAGCACACTCACGTTTCCCTCTGTATTAGAGACTCTAGAAACAAGTGCGGGCTTCTTGCTCTAAAGCACAGTGTGTTTCATGGATGAGAACTGTGCCGTGTGTTTCCCTTCAGAAAAGGAGTTAAATGCCAGGCTCTGTGACTCCCTACAAGCAAGACTTCGTTTCAGGTAAACGCAGTCACTTTTCAGCTCAAAGGAAGCTACATTGTTCACGAAGGTCACACGTTTCTCACTCTTAAGTGAAAAGCATTGGATGTTAGAGGACCTGTGGTTTGTATCACTTTCAGAAACAGAGTTGAACTAGATATGGTCCGTGTGTGTAGGAAACACAGTTCTTTGTTCTGATCACACTCACGTTTCCCTCTGTATTAGAGACTCTAGAAAGCAAGAGCGTGCTTCTTGCTCTAAAGCAGAGTGTGTTTCATGGATGACAACTGTGCCGTGTGTTTCCCTTCAGAAGCGGAGTTAAATGCCAGGCTCTGTGTCTTTCTTCAAGCAAGACTTCGTTTCAGGTAAACGCAGTCACTTTTCAGCTCAAAGGAAGCTACATTGTTCACGAAGGTCACACGTTTCTCACTCCTAACTGAAAAGGATTGGATGTTAGAGGAGCTGTGGTTTGTATCAGTTTCAGAAACAGAGTTGAACTAGATATGGTCCGTGTGTAGGAAACACATTTCTTTTGTTCTGAGCACACTCATGTTTCCCTCTGTATTAGAGACTCTAGAAAGCAAGAGCATGCTTCTTGCTCTAAAGCAGAGTGTGTTTCATGGATGAGAACTGTGCCTTGTGTTTCCCTTCCGAAACGCAGTTAAATGCCAGGCTGTGTGCCTTCCTACAAGCAAGACTTCGTTTCAGGTAAATGCATCACTTTTCACCTCAAACGAAGCTACATTGTTCACAAAGCACACATGTTTCTCGCTCTTAACCTAAAAGCATTGGATGTTAGAGGACCTGTGGTTTGAATCAGTTTCATAAACAGAGTTGAACTAGATATGGTCCGTGTGTGTAGGAAACACAGTTCTTTTGTTCTGAGCACACTCACGTTTCCCTCTGTATTAGAGATTCTAGAAAGCAAGAGCGTGCTTCTTGCTCTAAAGCAGAGTGTGTTTCATGGATGAGAACTGTGCTGTGTGTTTCCCGTCAGAAACGGAGTTAAATGTCAGGCGTGTGTCTTCCTACAAGCATGACTTCGTTTCAGGTAAACGCAGTCACTTTTCACCTCAAACGAAGCTACACTGTTCACAAAGCACACACGTTTATCGCTCTTAAATGAAAAGCCTAGGATGTTAGATGACCTGGGGTTTGTATCAGTTTCAAAAACAGAGTTGAACTAGATATGGTCCATGAGTGTAGGAAACACAGTTCTTTTGTTCTGAGCACACTCACGTTTCCCTCTGTATTAGAGAATCTAGAAAGCAAGAGCATGCTTCTTGCTGTAAAGCAGAGTGTGTTTCATGGATGAGAAATGTGCAGTGTGTTTCCCTTCAGAAACGGAGTTAAATGCCAGGCTCTGTGTCTTTCTACAAGCAAGACTTCGTTTCAGGTAAACGCAGTCACTTTTCAGCTCAAACGAATCTACATTGTTCACGAAGCTCACACGTTTCTTGCTTTTCACTGAAAAGCATTGGATGTTAGAGGACCTGTGGATTCTATCAGTTTCAGAAACAGAGTTGAACTAGATATGGTCCGTGTGTGTAGGAAAAACTGTTCTTTTTTTCTGAGCACACTCACGTTTCCCTCTGTATTAGAGACTCTAGAAACAAGAGCGGGCTTCTTGCTCTAAAGCACAGTGTGTTTCATGGATGAGAACTGTGCCGTGTGTTTCCCTTCAGAAACGGAGTTAAATGCCAGGCTCTGTGACTCCCTACAAGCAAGACTTCGTTTGAGGTAAACGCAGTCACTTTTCAGCTCAAACGAAGCTACAATGTTCACAAAGCACACACGTTTCTCACTCTTAACTGAAAAGCATTGGATGTTAGAGGACCTGTGGTTTGTATCAGTTTCAGAAACAAAGTTGAACTAGATATGGTCCGTGTATGTAGGAAACACAGTTCTTTTGTTCTGAGCACACTCACGTTTCCCTCTGTATTGGAGATTCTAGAAAGCAAGAGCGTTCTTCTTGCTCTAAAGCAGAGTGTGTTTCATGGATGAGAACTGTGCAGTGTGTTTCCCTTCAGAAACGGAGTTAAATGCAAGGCTCTGTGTCTTTCTTCAAGCAAGACTTCGTTTCAGGTAAACGCAGTCACTTTTCAGCTCAAAGGAAGCTACATTGTTCACGAAGGTCACACGTTTCTCACTCTTAAGTGAAAAGCATTGGATGTTAGAGGACCTGTGGTTTGTATCAGTTTCAGAAACAGAGTTGAACTAGATATGGTCCGTGTGTGTAGGAAACACAGTTCTTTGTTCTGAGCACACTCACTTTTCCCTCTGTATTAGAGACTGTAGAAAGCAAGAGCGTGCTTCTTGCTCTAAAGCAGAGTGTGTTTCATGGATGAGAACTGTGCCGTGTGTTTCCCGTCAGAAACGGAGTTAAATGCCAGGCGTGTGTCTTCCTACAAGCAAGACTTCCTTTCTGGTAAACGCAGTCACTTTTCACCTCAAATGAAGCCACATTGTTCACGAAACTCACAAGTTTCTCGCTTATAACTGAAAAGCATTGGATGTTAGAGGACCTGTGGTTTGTGTCAGTTTCAGAAACAGAGTTGAACTAGATATGGTGCTTGTGTGTAGGAAACACAGTTCTTTTTTTCTGAGCACACTCACGTTTCCCATTGTATTAGAGACTCTAGAAAGCAAGAGCGTGCTTCTTGCTCTAAAGCAGAGTGTGTTTCATGGATGAGAACTGTGCTGTGTGTTTCCCTTCAGAAGCGGAGTTAAATGCCAGGCTCTGTGTCTTTCTTCAAGCAAGACTTCGTTTCAGGTAAACGCAGTCACTTTTCAGCTCAAAGGAAGCTACATTGTTCACGAAGGTCACATGTTTCTCACTCCTAACTGAAAAGGATTGGATGTTAGAGGAGCTGTGGTTTGTATCAGTTTCAGAAACAGAGTTGAACTAGATATGGTCCGTGTGTAGGAAACACATTTCTTTTGTTCTGAGCACACTCATGTTTCCCTCTGTATTAGAGACTCTAGAAAGCAAGAGCGTGCTTCTTGCTCTAAAGCAGATTGTGTTTCATGGATGAGAACTGTACCGTGTATTTTTCTTCAGAAACAGAGTTTAATGCCAGGCTCTGTGTCTTTCTTCAAGCAAGAATTCGTTTCAGGTAAACGCAGTCACTTTTCAGCTCAAAGGAAGCTACATTGTTCACGAAGCTCACACGTTTCTCACTCTTAACTGAAAAGCATTGGATGTTAGAGGGCCTGTGGTTTGTATCAGTTTCAGAAACAGAGTTGAACTAGATATGGTCCGTGTGTAGGAAACACAGTTCTTTTGTTCTGAGCACACTCACGTTTCCCTCTGTATTAGAGACTCTAGAAAGCTAGAGCGTGCTTCTTGCTCAAAAGCAGAGTGTGTTTCATGGATGAGAACTGTGCCGTGTGTTTCCCTTCAGAAACGGAGTTAAATGCCAGGCTCTGTGACTCCCTACAAGCAAGACTTCGTTTGAGGTAAACACAGTCACTTTTCAGCTCAAACGAAGCTACACTGTTCACAAAGCACACGAGTTTCTCACTCTTAACTGAAAAGCATTGCATGTTAGAGGACCTGTGGTTTATATCAGTTTCAGAAACAAAGTTGAACTAGATATGGTCCGTGTATGTAGGAAACACAGTTCTTTTGTTCTGAGCACACTCACGTTTCCCTCTGTATTAGAGATTCTAGAAAGCAAGAGCGTGCTTCTTGCTCTAAAGCAGAGTGTGTTTCATGGATGAGAACTGTGCAGTGTGTTTCCCTTCAGAAACGGAGTTAAATGCCAGGCTCTGTGTCTTTCTACAAGCAAGACTTCGTTTCAGGTAAACGCAGTCACTTTTCAGCTCAAACGAATCTACATTGTTCACGAAGCTCACACGTTTCTTGCTTTTCACTGAAAAGCATTGGATGTTAGAGGACCTGTGGATTCTATCAGTTTCAGAAACAGAGTTGAACTAGATATGGTCCGTGTGTGTAGGAAAAACTGTTCTTTTGTTCTGAGCACACTCATGTTTCCCTCTGTATTAGAGACCCTAGAAATCAAGAGCATGCTTCTTGCTCTAAAGCAGATTGTGTTTCATGGATGAGAACTGTACCGTGTGTTTCCCTTCAGAAACGGAGTTAAATGCCAGGCTCTGTGTCTTCCTTCAAGCAAGACTACGTTTCAGGTAAGCGCAGTCGCTTTTCAGCTCAAACGAAGCTACATTGTTCACAAAGCTCACACGTTTCTCGCTCTTAACTGAAAAGCATTGTATGTTAGAGGACCTGTGGTTTGTATCAGTTTCAGAAACAGAGTTGAACTAGATATGGTCCGTGTGTAGGAAACACATTTCTTTTTTTCTGAGCACACTCACGTTTCCCTCTGTATTAGAGACTCTAGAAAGAAGAGCGGGCTTCTTGCTCTAAAGCACAGTGTGTTTCATGGATGAGAACTTTGCCGTGTGTTTCCCTTCAGAAACGGAGTTAAATGCCAGGCTCTGTGACTCCCTACAAGCAAGACTTCGCTTGAGGTAAACGCAGTCTCTTTTCAGCTCCAACGAAGCTACACTGTTCACAAAGCCCACACGTTTCTCACTCTTAACTGAAAAGCATTGGATGTTAGAGGACCTGTGGTTTGTATCAGTTTCAGAAACAAAGTTTAACTAGATATGGTCCGTGTATGTAGGAAACACAGTTCTTTTGTTCTGAGCACACTCACATTTCCCTCTGTATTGGAGATTCTAGAAAGCAAGAGCGTGCTTCTTGCTCTAAAGCAGAGTGTGTTTCATGGATGAGAACTGTGCCGTGTGTTTCCCTTCAGAAACGGAGTTAAATGCCAGGCTCTGTGTCTTTCTTCAAGCAAGACTTCGTTTCAGGTAAACGCAGTCACTTTTCAGCTCAAAGGAAGCTACATTGTTCACGAAGGTCACACGTTTCTCACTCTTAAGTGAAAAGCATTGGATGTTAGAGGACCTGTTGTTTGTATCAGTTTCAGAAACAGAGTAGAACTAGATATGGTCCGTGTGTGTAGGAAACACAGTTCTTTGTTCTGAGCACACTCACGTTTCCCTCTGTATTAGAGAATATAGAAAGCAAGAGCGTGCTTCTTGCTCTAAAGCAGAGTGTGTTTCATGGATGAGAACTGTGCCGTGTGTTTCCCTTCAGAAACGGAGTTAAATGCCAGGCTCTGTGTCTTCCTTCAAGCAAGACTACGTTTCCGGTAAACGCAGTCGCTTTTCAGCTCAAACGAATCTACATTTTTCACGAAGCTCACACGTTTCTTGCTTTTCACTGAAAAGCATTGGATGTTAGAGGACCTGTGGATTCCATCAGTTTCAGAAACAGAGTTGAGCTAGATATGGTCCGTGTGTGTAGGAAAAACTGTTCTTTTTTTCTGAGCACACTCACGTTTCCCTCTGTATTAGAGACTCTAGAAACAAGAGCGGGCTTCTTGCTCTAAAGCACAGTGTGTTTCATGGATGAGAACTGTGCCGTGTGTTTCCCTTCACAAATGGACTTAAATGCCAGGCTCTGTGACTCCCTACAAGCAAGACTTCGTTTGAGGTAAACGCAGTCACTTTTCAGCTCAAACGAAGCTACACTGTTCACAAAGCACACACGTTTCTCACTCTTAACTGAAAAGCATTGGATGTTAGAGGACCTGTGGTTTGTATCAGTTTCAGAAACAAAGTTGAACTAGATATGGTCCGTGTATGTAGGAAACACAGTTCTTTTGTTCTGAGCACACTCACGTTTCCCTCTGTATTGGAGATTCTAGAAAGCAAGAGCGTGCTTCTTGCTCTAAAGCAGAGTGTGTTTCATGGATGAGAACTGTGCAGTGTGTTTCCCTTCAGAAACGGAGTTAAATGCAAGGCTCTGTGTCTTTCTTCAAGCAAGACTTCGTTTCAGGTAAACGCAGTCACTTTTCAGCTCAAAGGAAGCTACATTGTTCACGAAGGTCACACGTTTCTCACTCTTAAGTGAAAAGCATTGGATGTTAGAGGACCTGTGGTTTGTATCAGTTTCAGAAACAGAGTTGAACTAGATATGGTCCGTGTGTGTAGGAAACACAGTTCTTTGTTCTGAGCACACTCACGTTTCCCTCTGTATTAGAGACTGTAGAAAGCAAGAGCGTGCTTCTTGCTCTAAAGCAGAGTGTGTTTCATGGATGAGAACTGTGCCGTGTGTTTCCCGTCAGAAACGGAGTTAAATGCCAGGCGTGTGTATTCCTACAAGCAAGACTTCCTTTCTGGTAAACGCAGTCACTTTTCACCTCAAACGAAGCCACATTGTTCACGAAACTCACAAGTTTCTCGCTTATAACTGAAAAGCATTGGATGTTAGAGGACCTGTGGTTTGTGTCAGTTTCAGAAACAGAGTTGAACTAGATATGGTGCTTGTGTGTAGGAAACACAGTTCTTTTTTTCTGAGCACACTCACGTTTCCCATTGTATTAGAGACTCTAGAAAGCAAGAGCGTGCTTCTTGCTCTAAAGCAGAGTGTGTTTCATGGATGAGAACTGTGCCGTGTGTTTCCCTTCAGAAGCGGAGTTAAATGCCAGGCTCTGTGTCTTTCTTCAAGCAAGACTTCGTTTCAGGTAAACGCAGTCACTTTTCAGCTCAAAGGAAGCTACATTGTTCACGAAGGTCACACGTTTCTCACTCCTAACTGAAAAGGATTGGATGTTAGAGGAGCTGTGGTTTGTATCAGTTTCAGAAACAGAGTTGAACTAGATATGGTCCGTGTGTAGGAAACACATTTCTTTTGTTCTGAGCACACTCATGTTTCCCTCTGTATTAGAGACTCTAGAAAGCAAGAGCGTGCTTCTTGCTCTAAAGCAGATTGTGTTTCATGGATGAGAACTGTACCGTGTGTTTCTCTTCAGAAACAGAGTTTAATGCCAGGCTCTGTGTCTTTCTTCAACCAAGAATTCGTTTCAGGTAAACGCAGTCGCTTTTCAGCTCAAAGGAAGCTACATTGTTCACGAAGCTCACACGTTTCTCACTCTTAACTGAAAAGCATTGGATGTTAGAGGGCCTGTGGTTTGTATCAGTTTCAGAAACAGAGTTGAACTAGATATGGTCCGTGTGTAGGAAACACAGTTCTTTTGTTCTGAGCACACTCACGTTTCCCTCTGTATTAGAGACTCTAGAAAGCTAGAGCGTGCTTCTTGCTCAAAAGCAGAGTGTGTTTCATGGATGAGAACTGTGCCGTGTGTTTCCCTTCAGAAACGGAGTTAAATGCCAGGCTCTGTGTCTTCCTTCAAGCAAGACTTCGTTTCAGGTAAACACAGTCACTTTTCGGATCAAACGAAGCTACATTGTTCATGAAGCTCACACGTTTCTCGCTTTTCACTGAAAAGCATTGGATGTTAGAGGACCTGTGGATTCTATCAGTTTCAGAAACAGAGTTGAACCAGATATGGTCCGTGTGTGTAGGAAACACAGTTATTTTTTTCTGAGCACACTCACGTTTCCCTCTGTATTGGAGATTCTAGAAAGAAAGAGCGTGCTTCTTGCTCTAAAGCAGAGTGTGTTTCATGGATGAGAACTGTGCAGTGTGTTTCCCTTCAGAAACGGAGTTAAATGCAAGGCTCTGTGTCTTTCTTCAAGCAAGACTTCGTTTCAGGTAAACACAGTCACTTTTCAGCTCAAAGGAAGCTACATTGTCCACGAAGGTCACACGTTTCTCACTCTTAAGTGAAAAGCATTGGATGTTAGAGGACCTGTGGTTTGTATCAGTTTCAGAAACAGAGTTGAACTAGATATGGTCCGTGTGTGTAGGAAACACAGTTCTTTTTTTCTGAGCACACTCACGTTTCCCTCTGTATTAGAGATTCTAGAAAGCAAGAGTGTGCTTCTTGCTCTAAAGCAGAGTGTGTTTCATGGATGAGAACTGTGCCGTGTGTTTCCCTTCAGAAACGCAGTTAAATGCCAGGCTGTGTGACTTCCTACAAGCAAGACTTCGTTTCAGGTAAATGCATCACTTTTCACCTCAAACGAAGCTACATTGTTCACAAAGCACACACGTTTCTCGCTCTTAACTGAAAAGCATTGGATGTTAGAGGACCTGTGGTTTGAATCAGTTTCATAAACAGAGTTGAACTAGATATGGTCCGGTTGTGTAGGAAACACAGTTCTTTTGTTCTGAGCACACTCACGTTTCCCTCTGTATTAGAGATTCTCGAAAGCAAGAGCGTGCTTCTTGCTCTAAAGCAGAGTGTGTTTCATGGATGAGAACTGTGCTGTGTGTTTCCCGTCAGAAACGGAGTTAAATGTCAGGCGTGTGTCTTCCTACAAGCATGACTTCGTTTCAGGTAAACGCAGTCACTTTTCACCTCAAACGAAGCTACACTGTTCACAAAGCACACACGTTTATCGCTCTTAAATGAAAAGCCTAGGATGTTAGATGACCTGGGGTTTGTATCAGTTTCAAAAACAGAGTTGAACTAGATATGGTCCATGAGTGTAGGAAACACAGTTCTTTTGTTCTGAGCACACTCACGTTTCCCTCTGTATTAGAGAATCTAGAAAGCAAGAGCATGCTTCTTGCTGTAAAGCAGAGTGTGTTTCATGGATGAGAAATGTGCAGTGTGTTTCCCTTCAGAAACGGAGTTAAATGCCAGGCTCTGTGTCTTTCTACAAGCAAGACTTCGTTTCAGGTAAACGCAGTCACTTTTCAGCTCAAACGAATCTACATTGTTCACGAAGCTCACACGTTTCTTGCTTTTCACTGAAAAGCATTGGATGTTAGAGGACCTGTGGATTCTATCAGTTTCAGAAACAGAGTTGAACTAGATATGGTCCGTGTGTGTAGGAAAAACTGTTCTTTTTTTCTGAGCACACTCACGTTTCCCTCTGTATTAGAGACTCTAGAAACAAGAGCGGGCTTCTTGCTCTAAAGCACAGTGTGTTTCATGGATGAGAACTGTGCCGTGTGTTTCCCTTCAGAAACGGAGTTAAATGCCAGGCTCTGTGTCTTTCTTCAAGCAAGACTTCGTTTCAGGTAAACGCAGTCACTTTTCAGCTCAAAGGAAGCTACATTGTTCACGAAGGTCACACGTTTCTCACTCTTAAGTGAAAAGCATTGGATGTTAGAGGACCTGTGGTTTGTATCAGTTTCAGAAACAGAGTTGAACTAGATATGGTCCGAGTGTAGGAAACACATTTCTTTTGTTCTGAGCACACTCATGTTTCCCTCTGTATTAGAGACTCTAGAAAGCAAGAGCGTGCTTCTTGCTCTAAAGCAGATTGTGTTTCATGGATGAGAACTGTACCGTGTATTTTTTCAGAAACAGAGTTTAATGCCAGGCTCTGTGTCTTTCTTCAAGCAAGAATTCATTTCAGGTAAACGCAGTCACTTTTCAGCTCAAAGGAAGCTACATTGTTCACGAAGCTCACACGTTTCTCACTCTTAACTGAAAAGCATTGGATGTTAGAGGGCCTGTGGTTTGTATCAGTTTCAGAAACAGAGTTGAACTAGATATGGTCCGTGTGTAGGAAACACAGTTCTTTTGTTCTGAGCACACTCACGTTTCCCTCTGTATTAGAGACTCTAGAAAGCTAGAGCGTGCTTCTTGCTCAAAAGCAGAGTGTGTTTCATGGATGAGAACTGTGCAGTGTGTTTCCCTTCAGAAACGGAGTTAAATGCCAGGCTCTGTGACTCCCTACAAGCAAGACTTCGTTTGAGGTAAACACAGTCACTTTTCAGCTCAAACGAAGCTACACTGTTCACAAAGCACACGAGTTTCTCACTCTTAACTGAAAAGCATTGCATGTTAGAGGACCTGTGGTTTATATCAGTTTCAGAAACAAAGTTGAACTAGATATGGTCCGTGTATGTAGGAAACACAGTTCTTTTGTTCTGAGCACACTCACGTTTCCCTCTGTATTAGAGATTCTAGAAAGCAAGAGCGTGCTTCTTGCTCTAAAGCAGAGTGTGTTTCATGGATGAGAACTGTGCAGTGTGTTTCCCTTCAGAAACGGAGTTACATGCCAGGCTCTGTGTCTTTCTACAAGCAAGACTTCGTTTCAGGTAAACGCAGTCACTTTTCAGCTCAAACGAATCTACATTGTTCACGAAGCTCACACGTTTCTTGCTTTTCACTGAAAAGCATTGGATGTTAGAGGACCTGTGGATTCTATCAGTTTCAGAAACAGAGTTGAACTAGATATGGTCCGTGTGTGTAGGAAAAACTGTTCTTTTGTTCTGAGCACACTCATGTTTCCCTCTGTATTAGAGACCCTAGAAATCAAGAGCATGCTTCTTGCTCTAAAGCAGATTGTGTTTCATGGATGAGAACTGTACCGTGTGTTTCCCTTCAGAAACGGAGTTAAATGCCAGGCTCTGTGTCTTCCTTCAAGCAAGACTACGTTTCAGGTAAACGCAGTCGCTTTTCAGCTCAAACGAAGCTACATTGTTCACAAAGCTCACACGTTTCTCGCTCTTAACTGAAAAGCATTGTATGTTAGAGGACCTGTGGTTTGTATCAGTTTCAGAAACAGAGTTGAACTAGATATGGTCCGTGTGTAGGAAACACATTTCTTTTTTTCTGAGCACACTCACGTTTCCCTCTGTATTAGAGACTCTAGAAAGAAGAGCGGGCTTCTTGCTCTAAAGCACAGTGTGTTTCATGGATGAGAACTTTGCCGTGTGTTTCCCTTCAGAAACGGAGTTAAATGCCAGGCTCTGTGACTCCCTACAAGCAAGACTTCGCTTGAGGTAAACGCAGTCTCTTTTCAGCTCCAACGAAGCTACACTGTTCACAAAGCCCACACGTTTCTCACTCTTAACTGAAAAGCATTGGATGTTAGAGGACCTGTGGTTTGTATCAGTTTCAGAAACAAAGTTTAACTAGATAAGGTCCGTGTATGTAGGAAACACAGTTCTTTTGTTCTGAGCACACTCACATTTCCCTCTGTATTGGAGATTCTAGAAAGCAAGAGCGTGCTTCTTGCTCTAAAGCAGAGTGTGTTTCATGCATGAGAACTGTGCCGTGTGTTTCCCTTCAGAAACGGAGTTAAATGCCAGGCTCTGTGTCTTTCTTCAAGCAAGACTTCCTTTCAGGTAAACGCAGTCACTTTTCAGCTCAAAGGAAGCTACATTGTTCACGAAGGTCACACGTTTCTCACTCTTAAGTGAAAAGCATTGGATGTTAGAGGACCTGTTGTTTGTATCAGTTTCAGAAACAGAGTAGAACTAGATATGGTCCGTGTGTGTAGGAAACACAGTTCTTTGTTCTGAGCACACTCACGTTTCCCTCTGTATTAGAGAATATAGAAAGCAAGAGCGTGCTTCTTGCTCTAAAGCAGAGTGTGTTTCATGGATGAGAACTGTGCCGTGTGTTTCCCTTCAGAAACGGAGTTAAATTCCAGGCGTGTGTCTTCCTACAAGCAAGACTTCCTTTCTGGTAAACGCAGTCACTTTTCACCTCAAACGAAGCCACATTGTTCACGAAACTCACACGTTTCTCGCTCTTAACTGAAAAGCATTGTATGTTAGAGGACCTGTGGTTTGTATCAGTTTCAGAAACAGAGTTGAACTAGATATGGTCCGTGTGTAGGAAACACATTTCTTTTTTTCTGAGCACACTCACGTTTCCCTCTGTATTAGAGATTCTAGAAACAAGAGCGGGCTTCTTGCTCTAAAGCAGAGTGTGTTTCATGGATGAGAACTGTGCCGTGTGTTTCCCTTCAGAAACGGAGTTAAATGCCAGGCTCTGTGTCTTCCTTCAAGCAAGACTACGTTTCCGGTAAACGCAGTCGCTTTTCAGCTCAAACGAATCTACATTGTTCACGAAGCTCACACGTTTCTTGCTTTTCACTGAAAAGCATTGGATGTTAGAGGACCTGTGGATTCTATCAGTTTCAGAAACTGAGTTGAACTAGATATGGTCCGTGTGTGTAGGAAAAACTGTTCTTTTTTTCTGAGCACACTCACGTTTCCCTCTGTATTAGAGACTCTATAATCAAGAGCGGGCTTCTTGCTCTAAAGCACAGTGTGTTTCATGGATGAGAACTGTGCCGTGTGTTTCCCTTCAGAAATGGACTTAAATGCCAGGCTCTGTGACTCCCTACAATCAAGACTTCGTTTGAGGTAAACGCAGTCACTTTTCAGCTCAAACGAAGCTACACTGTTCACAAAGCACACACGTTTCTCACTCTTAAATGAAAAGCATTGGATGTTAGAGGACCTGTGGTTTGTATCAGTTTCAGAAACAAAGTTGAACTAGATATGGTCCGTGTATGTAGGAAACACAGTTCTTTTGTTCTGAGCACACTCACGTTTCCCTCTGTATTGGAGATTCTAGAAAGCAAGAGCGTGCTTCTTGCTCTAAAGCAGAGTGTGTTTCATGGATGAGAACTGTGCAGTGTGTTTCCCTTCAGAAACGGAGTTAAATGCAAGGCTCTGTGTCTTTCTTCAAGCAAGACTTCGTTTCAGGTAAACGCAGTCACTTTTCAGCTCAAAGGAAGCTACATTGTTCACGAAGGTCACACGTTTCTCACTCTTAAGTGAAAAGCATTGGATGTCAGAGGACCTGTGGTTTGTATCAGTTTCAGAAACAGAGTTGAACTAGATATGGTCCGTGTGTGTAGGAAACACAGTTCTTTGTTCTGAGCACACTCACGTTTCCCTCTGTATTAGAGACTGTAGAAAGCAAGAGCGTGCTTCTTGCTCTAAAGCAGAGTGTGTTTCATGGATGAGAACTGTGCCGTGTGTTTCCCGTCAGAAACGGAGTTAAATGCCAGGCGTGTGTATTCCTACAAGCAAGACTTCCTTTCTGGTAAACGCAGTCACTTTTCACCTCAAACGAAGCCACATTGTTCACGAAACTCACAAGTTTCTCGCTTATAACTGAAAAGCATTGGATGTTAGAGGACCTGTGGTTTGTGTCAGTTTCAGAAACAGAGTTGAACTAGATATGGTGCTTGTGTGTAGGAAACACAGTTCTTTTTTTCTGAGCACACTCACGTTTCCCATTGTATTAGAGACTCTAGAAAGCAAGAGCGTGCTTCTTGCTCTAAAGCAGAGTGTGTTTCATGGATGAGAACTGTGCCGTGTGTTTCCCTTCAGAAGCGGAGTTAAATGCCAGGCTCTGTGTCTTTCTTCAAGCAAGACTTCGTTTCAGGTAAACGCAGTCACTTTTCAGCTCAAAGGAAGCTACATTGTTCACGAAGGTCACACGTTTCTCACTCCTAACTGAAAAGGATTGGATGTTAGAGGAGCTGTGGTTTGTATCAGTTTCAGAAACAGAGTTGAACTAGATATGGTCCGTGTTTAGGAAACACATTTCTTTTGTTCTGAGCACACTCATGTTTCCCTCTGTATTAGAGACTCTAGAAAGCAAGAGCATGCTTCTTGCTCTAAAGCAGATTGTGTTTCATGGATGAGAACTGTACCGTGTGTTTCTCTTCAGAAACAGAGTTTAATGCCAGGCTCTGTGTCTTTCTTCAAGCAAGAATTCGTTTCAGGTAAACGCAGTCGCTTTTCAGCTCAAAGGAAGCTACATTGTTCACGAAGCTCACACGTTTCTCACTCTTAACTGAAAAGCATTGGATGTTAGAGGGCCTGTGGTTTGTATCAGTTTCAGAAACAGAGTTGAACTAGATATGGTCCGTGTGTAGGAAACACAGTTCTTTTGTTCTGAGCACACTCACGTTTCCCTCTGTATTAGAGACTCTAGAAAGCTAGAGCGTCCTTCTTGCTCAAAAGCAGAGTGTGTTTCATGGATGAGAACTGAGCCGTGTGTTTCCCTTCAGAAACGGAGTTAAATGCCAGCCTCTGTGCCTTCCTACAAGCAAGACCTCGTTTCAGGTAAACGCAGTCACTTTTAAGCTCAAACGAAGCTACATTGTTCACAAAGCTCACATGTTTCTCGCTCTTAACTGAAAAGCATTGGATATTAGAGGACCTGTGGTTTGTATCAGTTTCAGAAACAGAGTTGAACTAGATATGGTCCGTGTGTAGGAAACACATTTCTTTTGTTCTGAGCACACTCACGTTTCCCTCTGTATTACAGACTCTAGAATGCAAGAGCGTGCTTCTTGCTCTAAAGCAGAATGTGTTTCATGGATGAGAACTGTGCCGTGTGTTTCCCTTCAGAAACGGAGTTAAATGCCAGGCTCTGTGTCTTTCTAAAAGCAAGACTTCGTTTCAGGTAAACGCCGTCACTTTTCAGCTCTAACGAAGCTACATTGTTCACGAAGCTCACACGTTTCTCGCTTTTGACTGAAAAGCATTGGATGTTAGAGGACATGTGGATTCTATCAGTTTCAGAAACAGAGTTGAACTAGATATGGTCCGTGTGTGTAGGAAACACAGTTCTTTTGTTATGAGTACACTCACGTTTCCCTCTGTATTAGAGATTCTAGAAAGCAAGAGCGTGCTTCTTGCTCTAAAGCAGGTTGTGTTTCATGGATGAGAACTGTGCCGTGTGTTTCCCTTCAGAAACGGAGTTAAATGCCAGGCTCTGTGCCTTCCTACAAGCAAGACCTCTTTTCAGGTAAACACAGTTACTTTTCAGCTCAAACGAAGCTACATTGTTCACAAAGCTCACACGTTTCTCGCTCTTAACTGAAAAGCATTGGATGTTAGAGGACCTGTGGTTTGTATCAGTTTCAGAAACAGAGTAGAACTAGATATGGTCCGTGTGTGTAGGAAACACAGTTCTTTGTTCTGAGCACACTCACGTTTCCCTCTGTATTAGAGAATATAGAAAGCAAGAGCGTGCTTCTTGCTCTAAAGCAGAGTGTGTTTCATGGATGAGAACTGTGCCGTGTGTTTCCCTTCAGAAACGGAGTTAAATTCCAGGCGTGTGTCTTCCTACAAGCAAGACTTCCTTTCTGGTAAACGCAGTCACTTTTCACCTCAAACGAAGCCACATTGTTCACGAAACTCACACGTTTCTCGCTCTTAACTGAAAAGCATTGTATGTTAGAGGACCTGTGGTTTGTATCAGTTTCAGAAACAGAGTTGAACTAGATATGGTCCGTGTGTAGGAAACACATTTCTTTTTTTCTGAGCACACTCACGTTTCCCTCTGTATTAGAGATTCTAGAAACAAGAGCGGGCTTCTTGCTCTAAAGCAGAGTGTGTTTCATGGATGAGAACTGTGCCGTGTGTTTCCCTTCAGAAACGGAGTTAAATGCCAGGCTCTGTGTCTTCCTTCAAGCAAGACTACGTTTCCGGTAAACGCAGTCGCTTTTCAGCTCAAACGAATCTACATTGTTCACGAAGCTCACACGTTTCTTGCTTTTCACTGAAAAGCATTGGATGTTAGAGGACCTGTGGATTCTATCAGTTTCAGAAACTGAGTTGAACTAGATATGGTCCGTGTGTGTAGGAAAAACTGTTCTTTTTTTCTGAGCACACTCACGTTTCCCTCTGTATTAGAGACTCTAGAAACAGGAGCGTGCTTCTTGCTCTAAAGCAGAGTGTGTTTCATGGATGAGAACTGTGCCGTGTGTTTCCCTTCAGAAACGGAGTTAAATGCCAGGCTCTGTGTCTTCCTTCAAGCAAGACTTCGTTTCAGGTAAACACAGTCACTTTTCGGATCAAACGAAGCTACATTGTTCATGAAGCTCACACGTTTCTCGCTTTTCACTGAAAAGCATTGGATGTTAGAGGACCTTGGATTCTATCAGTTTCAGAAACAGAGTTGAACCAGATATGGTCCGTGTGTGTAGGAAACACAGTTATTTTTTTCTGAGCACACTCACGTTTCCCTCTGTATTAGAGAATCTAGAAAGCAAGAGCGTGCTTCTTGCTGTAAAGCAGAGTGTGTTTCATGGATGAGAACTGTGCAGTGTGTTTCCCTTCAGAAACGGAGTTAAATGCCAGGCTCTGTGTCTTTCTACAAGCAAGACTTCGTTTCAGGTAAACGCAGTCACTTTTCAGCTCAAACGAATCTACATTGTTCATGAAGCTCACACGTTTCTTGCTTTTCACTGAAAAGCATTGGATGTTAGAGGACCTGTGGATTCTATCAGTTTCAGAAACAGAGTTGAACTAGATATGGTCCGTGTGTGTAGGAAAAACTGTTCTTTTTTTCTGAGCTCACTCACGTTTCCCTCTGTATTAGAGACTCTAGAAACAAGAGCGGGCTTCTTGCTCTAAAGCACAGTGTGTTTCATGGATGAGAACTGTGCCGTGTGTTTCCCTTCAGAAACGGAGTTAAATGCCAGGCTCTGTGACTCTCTACAAGCAAGACTTCGTTTGAGGTAAACGCAGTCACTTTTCAGCTCAAACGAAGCTACACTGTTCACAAAGCACACACGTTTCTCACTCTTAACTGAAAAGCATTGGATGTTAGAGGACCTGTGGTTTGTATCAGTTTCAGAAACAAAGTTGAACTAGATATGGTCCGTGTATGTAGGAAACACAGTTCTTTTGTTCTGAGCACACTCACGTTTCCCTCTGTATTGGAGATTCTAGAAAGCAAGAGCGTGCTTCTTGCTCTAAAGCAGAGTGTGTTTCATGGATGAGAACTGTGCAGTGTGTTTCCCTTCAGAAACGGAGTTAAATGCAAGGCTCTGTGTCTTTCTTCAAACAAGACTTCGTTTCAGGTAAACACAGTCACTTTTCAGCTCAAAGGAAGCTACATTGTCCACGAAGGTCACACGTTTCTCACTCTTAAGTGAAAAGCATTGGATGTTAGAGGACCTGTGGTTTGTATCAGTTTCAGAAACAGAGTTGAACTAGATATGGTCCGTGTGTGTAGGAAACACAGTTCTTTGTTCTGAGCACACTCACGTTTCCCTCTGTATTAGAGACTGTAGAAAGCAAGAGCGTGCTTCTTGCTCTAAAGCAGAGTGTGTTTCATGGATGAGAACTGTGCCGTGTGTTTCCCGTCAGAAACGGAGTTAAATGCCAGGCGTGTGTCTTCCTACAAGCAAGACTTCCTTTCTGGTAAACGCAGTCACTTTTCACCTCAAACGAAGCCACATTGTTCACGAAACTCACAAGTTTCTCGCTTATAACTGAAAAGTATTGGATGTTAGAGGACATGTGGTTTGTGTCAGTTTCAGAAACAGAGTTGAACTAGATATGGTGCTTGTGTGTAGGAAACACAGTTCTTTTTTTCTGAGCACACTCACGTTTCCCATTGTATTAGAGACTCTAGAAAGCAAGAGCGTGCTTCTTGCTCTAAAGCAGAGTGTGTTTCATGGATGGGAACTGTGCCGTGTGTTTCCCTTCAGAAGCGGAGTTAAATGCCAGGCTCTGTGTCTTTCTTCAAGCAAGACTTCGTTTCAGGTAAACGCAGTCACTTTTCAGCTCAAAGGAAGCTACATTGTTCACGAAGGTCACACGTTTCTCACTCTTAAGTGAAAAGCATTGGATGTCAGAGGACCTGTGGTTTGTATCAGTTTCAGAAACAGAGTTGAACTAGATATGGTCCGTGTGTGTAGGAAACACAGTTCTTTGTTCTGAGCACACTCACGTTTCCCTCTGTATTAGAGACTGTAGAAAGCAAGAGCGTGCTTCTTGCTCTAAAGCAGAGTGTGTTTCATGGATGAGAACTGTGCCGTGTGTTTCCCGTCAGAAACGGAGTTAAATGCCAGGCGTGTGTATTCCTACAAGCAAGACTTCCTTTCTGGTAAACGCAGTCACTTTTCACCTCAAACGAAGCCACATTGTTCACGAAACTCACAAGTTTCTCGCTTATAACTGAAAAGCATTGGATGTTAGAGGACCTGTGGTTTGTGTCAGTTTCAGAAACAGAGTTGAACTAGATATGGTGCTTGTGTGTAGGAAACACAGTTCTTTTTTTCTGAGCACACTCACGTTTCCCATTGTATTAGAGACTCTAGAAAGCAAGAGCGTGCTTCTTGCTCTAAAGCAGAGTGTGTTTCATGGATGAGAACTGTGCCGTGTGTTTCCCTTCAGAAGCGGAGTTAAATGCCAGGCTCTGTGTCTTTCTTCAAGCAAGACTTCGTTTCAGGTAAACGCAGTCACTTTTCAGCTCAAAGGAAGCTACATTGTTCACGAAGGTCACACGTTTCTCACTCCTAACTGAAAAGGATTGGATGTTAGAGGAGCTGTGGTTTGTATCAGTTTCAGAAACAGAGTTGAACTAGATATGGTCCGTGTGTAGGAAACACATTTCTTTTGTTCTGAGCACACTCATGTTTCCCTCTGTATTAGAGACTCTAGAAAGCAAGAGCATGCTTCTTGCTCTAAAGCAGATTGTGTTTCATGGATGAGAACTGTACCGTGTGTTTCTCTTCAGAAACAGAGTTTAATGCCAGGCTCTGTGTCTTTATTCAAGCAAGAATTCGTTTCAGGTAAACGCAGTCGCTTTTCAGCTCAAAGGAAGCTACATTGTTCACGAAGCTCACACGTTTCTCACTCTTAACTGAAAAGCATTGGATGTTAGAGGGCCTGTGGTTTGTATCAGTTTCAGAAACAGAGTTGAACTAGATATGGTCCGTGTGTAGGAAACACAGTTCTTTTGTTCTGAGCACACTCACGTTTCCCTCTGTATTAGAGACTCTAGAAAGCTAGAGCGTCCTTCTTGCTCAAAAGCAGAGTGTGTTTCATGGATGAGAACTGAGCCGTGTGTTTCCCTTCAGAAACGGAGTTAAATGCCAGCCTCTGTGCCTTCCTACAAGCAAGACCTCGTTTCAGGTAAACGCAGTCACTTTTAAGCTCAAACGAAGCTACATTGTTCACAAAGCTCACATGTTTCTCGCTCTTAACTGAAAAGCATTGGATATTAGAGGACCTGTGGTTTGTATCAGTTTCAGAAACAGAGTTGAACTAGATATGGTCCGTGTGTAGGAAACACATTTCTTTTGTTCTGAGCACACTCACGTTTCCCTCTGTATTACAGACTCTAGAATGCAAGAGCGTGCTTCTTGCTCTAAAGCAGAATGTGTTTCATGGATGAGAACTGTGCCGTGTGTTTCCCTTCAGAAACGGAGTTAAATGCCAGGCTCTGTGTCTTTCTAAAAGCAAGACTTCGTTTCAGGTAAACGCCGTCACTTTTCAGCTCTAACGAAGCTACATTGTTCACGAAGCTCACACGTTTCTCGCTTTTGACTGAAAAGCATTGGATGTTAGAGGACATGTGGATTCTATCAGTTTCAGAAACAGAGTTGAACTAGATATGGTCCGTGTGTGTAGGAAACACAGTTCTTTTGTTATGAGTACACTCACGTTTCCCTCTGTATTAGAGATTCTAGAAAGCAAGAGCGTGCTTCTTGCTCTAAAGCAGGTTGTGTTTCATGGATGAGAACTGTGCCGTGTGTTTCCCTTCAGAAACGGAGTTAAATGCCAGGCTCTGTGCCTTCCTACAAGCAAGACCTCTTTTCAGGTAAACACAGTTACTTTTCAGCTCAAACGAAGCTACATTGTTCACAAAGCTCACACGTTTCTCGCTCTTAACTGAAAAGCATTGGATGTTAGAGGACCTGTGGTTTGTATCAGTTTCAGAAACAGAGTAGAACTAGATATGGTCCGTGTGTGTAGGAAACACAGTTCTTTGTTCTGAGCACACTCACGTTTCCCTCTGTATTAGAGAATATAGAAAGCAAGAGCGTGATTCTTGCTCTAAAGCAGAGTGTGTTTCATGGATGAGAACTGTGCCGTGTGTTTCCCTTCAGAAACGGAGTTAAATGCCAGGCGTGTGTCTTCCTACAAGCAAGACTTCCTTTCTGGTAAACGCAGTCACTTTTCACCTCAAACGAAGCCACATTGTTCACGAAACTCACACGTTTCTCGCTCTTAACTGAAAAGCATTGTATGTTAGAGGACCTGTGGTTTGTATCAGTTTCAGAAACAGAGTTGAACTAGATATGGTCAGTGTGTAGGAAACACATTTCTTTTTTTCTGAGCACACTCACGTTTCCCTCTGTATTAGAGATTCTAGAAACAAGAGCGGGCTTCTTGCTCTAAAGCAGAGTGTGTTTCATGGATGAGAACTGTGCCGTGTGTTTCCCTTCATAAACGGAGTTAAATGCCAGGCTCTGTGTCTTCCTTCAAGCAAGACTACGTTTCCGGTAAACGCAGTCGCTTTTCAGCTCAAACGAAGCTACATTATTCACGAAGCTCACACATTTCTCGCTCTTAACTGAAAAGCATTGTATGTTAGAGGACCTGTGGTTTGTATCAGTTTCAGAAACAGAGTTGAACTAGATATGGTCCGTGTGTAGGAAACATAGTTCTTTTGTTCTGAGCACACTCACGTTTCCCTCTGTATTAGAGACTCTAGAAACAGGAGCGTGCTTCTTGCTCTAAAGCAGAGTGTGTTTCATGGATGAGAACTGTGCCGTGTGTTTCCCTTCAGAAACGGAGTTAAATGCCAGGCTCTGTGTCTTCCTTCAAGCAAGACTTCGTTTCAGGTAAACACAGTCACTTTTCGGATCAAACGAAGCTACATTGTTCATGAAGCTCACACGTTTCTCGCTTTTCACTGAAAAGCATTGGATGTTAGAGGACCTTGGATTCTATCAGTTTCAGAAACAGAGTTGAACCAGATATGGTCCGTGTGTGTAGGAAACACAGTTATTTTTTTCTGAGCACACTCACGTTTCCCTCTGTATTAGAGAATCTAGAAAGCAAGAGCGTGCTTCTTGCTGTAAAGCAGAGTGTGTTTCATGGATGAGAACTGTGCAGTGTGTTTCCCTTCAGAAACGGAGTTAAATGCCAGGCTCTGTGTCTTTCTACAAGCAAGACTTCGTTTCAGGTAAACGCAGTCACTTTTCAGCTCAAACGAATCTACATTGTTCATGAAGCTCACACGTTTCTTGCTATTCACTGAAAAGCATTGGATGTTAGAGGACCTGTGGATTCTATCAGTTTCAGAAACAGAGTTGAACTAGATATGGTCCGTGTGTGTAGGAAAAACTGTTCTTTTTTTCTGAGCTCACTCACGTTTCCCTCTGTATTAGAGACTCTAGAAACAAGAGCGGGCTTCTTGCTCTAAAGCACAGTGTGTTTCATGGATGAGAACTGTGCCGTGTGTTTCCCTTCAGAAACGGAGTTAAATGCCAGGCTCTGTGACTCTCTACAAGCAAGACTTCGTTTGAGGTAAACGCAGTCACTTTTCAGCTCAAACGAAGCTACACTGTTCACAAAGCACACACGTTTCTCACTCTTAACTGAAAAGCATTGGATGTTAGAGGACCTGTGGTTTGTATCAGTTTCAGAAACAAAGTTGAACTAGATATGGTCCGTGTATGTAGGAAACACAGTTCTTTTGTTCTGAGCACACTCACGTTTCCCTCTGTATTGGAGATTCTAGAAAGCAAGAGCGTGCTTCTTGCTCTAAAGCAGAGTGTGTTTCATGGATGAGAACTGTGCAGTGTGTTTCCCTTCAGAAACGGAGTTAAATGCAAGGCTCTGTGTCTTTCTTCAAACAAGACTTCGTTTCAGGTAAACACAGTCACTTTTCAGCTCAAAGGAAGCTACATTGTCCACGAAGGTCACACGTTTCTCACTCTTAAGTGAAAAGCATTGGATGTTAGAGGACCTGTGGTTTGTATCAGTTTCAGAAACAGAGTTGAACTAGATATGGTCCGTGTGTGTAGGAAACACAGTTCTTTGTTCTGAGCACACTCACGTTTCCCTCTGTATTAGAGACTGTAGAAAGCAAGAGCGTGCTTCTTGCTCTAAAGCAGAGTGTGTTTCATGGATGAGAACTGTGCCGTGTGTTTCCCGTCAGAAACGGAGTTAAATGCCAGGCGTGTGTCTTCCTACAAGCAAGACTTCCTTTCTGGTAAACGCAGTCACTTTTCACCTCAAACGAAGCCACATTGTTCACGAAACTCACAAGTTTCTCGCTTATAACTGAAAAGTATTGGATGTTAGAGGACATGTGGTTTGTGTCAGTTTCAGAAACAGAGTTGAACTAGATATGGTGCTTGTGTGTAGGAAACACAGTTCTTTTTTTCTGAGCACACTCACGTTTCCCATTGTATTAGAGACTCTAGAAAGCAAGAGCGTGCTTCTTGCTCTAAAGCAGAGTGTGTTTCATGGATGAGAACTGTGCCGTGTGTTTCCCTTCAGAAGCGGAGTTAAATGCCAGGCTCTGTGTCTTTCTTCAAGCAAGACTTCGTTTCAGGTAAACGCAGTCACTTTTCAGCTCAAAGGAAGCTACATTGTTCACGAAGGTCACACGTTTCTCACTCCTAACTGAAAAGGATTGGATGTTAGAGGAGCTGTGGTTTGTATCAGTTTCAGAAACAGAGTTGAACTAGATATGGTCCGTGTGTAGGAAACACATTTCTTTTGTTCTGAGCACACTCATGTTTCCCTCTGTATTAGAGACTCTAGAAACAAGAGCGTGCTTCTTGCTCTAAAGCAGATTGTGTTTCATGGATGAGAACTGTACCGTGTGTTTCTCTTCAGAAACAGAGTTTAATGCCAGGCTCTGTGTCTTTCTTCAAGCAAGAATTCGTTTCAGGTAAACGCAGTCGCTTTTCAGCTCAAAGGAAGCTACATTGTTCACGAAGCTCACACGTTTCTCACTCTTAACTGAAAAGCATTGGATGTTAGAGGGCCTGTGGTTTGTATCAGTTTTAGAAACAGAGTTGAACTAGATATGGTCCGTGTGTAGGAAACACAGTTCTTTTGTTCTGAGCACACTCACGTTTCCCTCTGTATTAGAGACTCTAGAAAGCTAGAGCGTGCTTCTTGCTCAAAAGCAGAGTGTGTTTCATGGATGAGAACTGTGCCGTGTGTTTCCCTTCAGAAACGGAGTTAAATGCCAGCCTCTGTGCCTTCCTACAAGCAAGACCTCATTTCAGGTAAACGCAGTCACTTTTCAGCTCAAACGAAGCTACATTGTTCACAAAGCTCACACGTTTCTCGCTCTTAACTGAAAAGCATTGGATATTAGAGGACCTGTGGTTTGTATCAGTTTCAGAAACAGAGTTGAACTAGATATGGTCCGTGTGTAGGAAACACATTTCTTTTGTTCTGAGCACACTCATGTTTCCCTCTGTTTTAGAGACTCTAGAAAGCAAGAGCGTGCTTCTTGCTCTAAAGCAGAGTGTGTTTCATGGATGAGAACTGTGCCGTGTGTTTCCCATCAGAAACGCAGTTAAATGCCAGGCTGTGTGCCTTCCTACAAGCAAGACTTCGTTTCAGGTAAATGCATCACTTTTCACCTCAAAGGAAGCTAAATTGTTCACAAAGCTCACACGTTTCTCACTCTTAAATGAAAAGCATTGGATGTTAGAGGACCTGTGGTTTGTATCAGTTTCAGAAACAGAGTTGAACTAGATATGGTGCGTGTGTGTAGGAAACACAGTTCGTTTGTTCTGAGCTCACTCACGTTTCCCTCTGTATTAGAGACTCTAGAAAGCAAGAGCGTGCTCTTGCTCTAAAGCAGAGTGTGTTTCATGGATGAGAACTGTGCCGTGTGTTTCCCTTCAGAAACGCAGTTAAATGCCAGGCTGTGTGCCTTCCTACAAGCAAGACTTCGTTTCAGGTACATGCATCACTTTTCACCTCAAACGAAGCTACACTGTTCACAAAGCACACGAGTTTCTCGCTCTTAACTGAAAAGCATTGCATGTTAGAGGACCTGTGGTTTATATCAGTTTCAGAAACAAAGTTGAACTAGATATGGTCCGTGTATGTAGGAAACACAGTTCTTTTGTTCTGAGCACACTCACGTTTCCCTCTGTATTAGAGATTCTAGAAAGCAAGAGCGTGCTTCTTGCTCTAAAGCAGAGTGTGTTTCATGGATGAGAACTGTGCAGTGTGTTTCCCTTCAGAAACGGAGTTAAATGCCAGGCTCTGTGTCTTTCTACAAGCAAGACTTCGTTTCAGGTAAACGCAGTCACTTTTCAGCTCAAACGAATCTACATTGTTCACGAAGCTCACACGTTTCTTGCTTTTCACTGAAAAGCATTGGATGTTAGAGGACCTGTGGATTCTATCAGTTTCAGAAACAGAGTTGAACTAGATATGGTCCGTGTGTGTAGGAAAAACTGTTCTTTTGTTCTGAGCACACTCACGTTTCCCTCTGTATTAGAGACCCTAGAAATCAAGAGCATGCTTCTTGCTCTAAAGCAGATTGTGTTTCATGGATGAGAACTGTACCATGTGTTTCCCTTCAGAAACGGAGTTAAATGCCAGGCTCTGTGTCTTCCTTCAAGCAAGACTACGTTTCAGGTAAACGCAGTCGCTTTTCAGCTCAAACGAAGCTACATTGTTCACAAAGCTCACACGTTTCTCGCTCTTAACTGAAAAGCATTGTATGTTAGAGGACCTGTGGTTTGTATCAGTTTCAGAAACAGAGTTGAACTAGATATGGTCCGTGTGTAGGAAACACATTTCTTTTTTTCTGAGCACACTCACGTTACCCTCTGTATTAGAGACTCTAGAAAGAAGAGCGGGCTTCTTGCTCTAAAGCACAGTGTGTTTCATGGATGAGAACTGTGCCGTGTGTTTCCCTTCAGAAACGGAGTTAAATGCCAGGCTCTGTGACTCCCTACAAGCAAGACTTCGCTTGAGGTAAACGCAGTCTCTTTTCAGCTCCAACGAAGCTACACTGTTCACAAAGCACACACGTTTCTCACTCTTAACTGAAAAGCATTGGATGTTAGAGGACCTGTGGTTTGTATCAGTTTCAGAAACAAAGTTGAACTAGATATGGTCCGTGTATGTAGGAAACACAGTTCTTTTGTTCTGAGCACACTCACATTTCCCTCTGTATCGGAGATTCTAGAAAGCAAGAGCGTGCTTCTTGCTCTAAAGCAGAGTGTGTTTCATGGATGAGAACTGTGCCGTGTGTTTCCCTTCAGAAACGGAGTTAAATGCCAGGCTCTGTGTCTTTCTTCAAGCAAGACTTCGTGTCAGGTAAACGCAGTCACTTTTCAGCTCAAAGGAAGCTACATTGTTCACGAAGGTCACACGTTTCTCACTCTTAAGTGAAAAGCATTGGATGTTAGAGGACCTGTGGTTTGTATCAGTTTCAGAAACAGAGTAGAACTAGATATGGTCGGTGTGTGTAGGAAACACAGTTCTTTGTTCTGAGCACACTCACGTTTCCCTCTGTATTAGAGAATATAGAAAGCAAGAGCGTGCTTCTTGCTCTAAAGCAGAGTGTGTTTCATGGATGAGAACTGTGCCGTGTGTTTCCCTTCAGAAACGGAGTTAAATGCCAGGCTCTGTGTCTTCCTTCAAGCAAGACTACGTTTCCGGTAAACGCAGTCGCTTTTCAGCTCAAACGAAGCTACATTATTCACGAAGCTCACACATTTCTCGCTCTTAACTGAAAAGCATTGTATGTTAGAGGACCTGTGGTTTGTATCAGTTTCAGAAACAGAGTTGAACTAGATATGGTCCGTGTGTAGGAAACATAGTTCTTTTGTTCTGAGCACACTCACGTTTCCCTCTGTATTAGAGACTCTAGAAACAGGAGCGTGCTTCTTGCTCTAAAGCAGAGTGTGTTTCATGGATGAGAACTGTGCCGTGTGTTTCCCTTCAGAAACGGAGTTAAATGCCAGGCTCTGTGTCTTCCTTCAAGCAAGACTTCGTTTCAGGTAAACACAGTCACTTTTCGGATCAAACGAAGCTACATTGTTCATGAAGCTCACACGTTTCTCGCTTTTCACTGAAAAGCATTGGATGTTAGAGGACCTGTGGATTCTATCAGTTTCAGAAACAGAGTTGAACCAGATATGGTCCGTGTGTGTAGGAAACACAGTTCTTTTTTTCTGAGCACACTCACGTTTCCCTCTGTATTAGAGATTCTAGAAAGCAAGAGTGTGCTTCTTGCTCTAAAGCAGAGTGTGTTTCATGGATGAGAACTGTGCCGTGTGTTTCCCTTCAGAAACGCAGTTAAATGCCAGGCGTGTGACTTCCTACAATCAAGACTTCGTTTCAGGTAAATGCATCACTTTTCACCTCAAACGAAGCTACATTGTTCACAAAGCACACACGTTTCTCGCTCTTAACTGAAAAGCATTGGATGTTAGAGGACCTGTGGTTTGAATCAGTTTCATAAACAGAGTTGAACTAGATATGGTCCATGAGTGTAGGAAACACAGTTCTTTTGTTCTGAGCACACTCACGTTTCCCTCTGTATTAGAGAATCTAGAAAGCAAGAGCGTGCTTCTTGCTGTAAAGCAGAGTGTGTTTCATGGATGAGAACTGTGCAGTGTGTTTCCCTTCAGAAACGGAGTTAAATGCCAGGCTCTGTGTCTTTCTTCAAGCAAGACTTCGTTTCAGGTAAACGCAGTCACTTTTCAGCTCAAACGAATCTACATTGTTCACGAAGCTCACACGTTTCTTGTTTTTCACTGAAAAGCATTGGATGTTAGAGGACCTGTGGATTCTATCAGTTTCAGAAACAGAGTTGAACTAGATATGGTGCGTGTGTGTAGGAAACACAGTTCGTTTGTTCTGAGCTCACTCACGTTTCCCTCTGTATTAGAGACTCTAGAAAGCAAGAGCGTGCTCTTGCTCTAAAGCAGAGTGTGTTTCATGGATGAGAACTGTGCCGTGTGTTTCCCTTCAGAAACGCAGTTAAATGCCAGGCTGTGTGCCTTCCTACAAGCAAGACTTCGTTTCAGGTAAATGCATCACTTTTCACCTCAAACGAAGCTACATTGTTCACAAAGCACACATGTTTCTCGCTCTTAACTGAAAAGCATTGGATGTTAGAGGACCTGTGGTTTGTATCAGTTTCAGAAACAGAGTTGAACTAGATATGGTCCGTGTGTAGGAAACACAGTTCTTTTGTTCTGAGCACACTCACGTTTCCCTCTGTATTACAGATTCTAGAATGCAAGAGCGTGCTTCTTGCTCTAAAGCAGAATGTGTTTCATGAATGAGAACTGTGCCGTGTGTTTCCCTTCAGAAACGGAGTTAAATGCCAGGCTCTGTGTCTTTCTAAAAGCAAGACTTCGTTTCAGGTAAACGCCGTCACTTTTCAGCTCTAACGAAGCTACATTGTTCACGAAGCTCACACGTTTCTCGCTTTTGACTGAAAAGCATTGGATGTTAGAGGACATGTGGATTCTATCAGTTTCAGAAACAGAGTTGAACTAGATATGGTCCGTGTGTGTAGGAAACAGTTCTTTTGTTATGAGTACACTCACGTTTCCCTCTGTATTAGAGATTCTAGAAAGCAAGAGCGTGCTTCTTGCTCTAAAGCAGGTTGTGTTTCATGGATGAGAACTGTGCCGTGTGTTTCCCTTCAGAAACGGAGTTAAATGCCAGGCTCTGTGCCTTCCTACAAGCAAGACCTCTTTTCAGGTAAACACAGTCACTTTTCAGCTCAAACGAAGCTACATTGTTCACAAAGCTCACACGTTTCTCGCTCTTAACTGAAAAGCATTGGATGTTAGAGGACCTGTGGTTTGTATCAGTTTCAGAAACAGAGTTGATCTAGATATGGTCCGTGTGTAGGAAACACAGTTCTTTTGTTCTGAGCACACTCACGTTTCCCTCTGTATTAGAGACTCTAGAAACAAGAGTGTGCTTCTTGCTCTAAAGCAGAGTGTGTTTCATGGATGAGAACTGTGCCGTGTGTTTCCCTTCAGAAACGGAATTAAATGCCAGGCTCTGTGTCTTCCTTCAAGCAAGACTTCGTTTCAGGTAAATGCATCACTTTTCACCTCAAACGAAGCTACATTGTTCACAAAGCACACACGTTTCTCGCTCTTAACTGAAAAGCATTGGATGTTAGAGGACCTGTGGTTTGAATCAGTTTCAGAAACAGAGTTGAACCAGATATGGTCCGTGTGTGTAGGAAACACAGTTCTTTTTTTCTGAGCACACTCACGTTTCCCTCTGTATTAGAGATTCTAGAAAGCAAGAGTGTGCTTCTTGCTCTAAAGCAGAGTGTGTTTCATGGATGAGAACTGTGCCGTGTGTTTCCCTTCAGAAACGCAGTTAAATGCCAGGCTGTGTGACTTCCTACAATCAAGACTTCGTTTCAGGTAAATGCATCACTTTTCACCTCAAACGAAGCTACATTGTTCACAAAGCACACACGTTTCTCGCTCTTAACTGAAAAGCATTGGATGTTAGAGGACCTGTGGTTTGAATCAGTTTCATAAACAGAGTTGAACTAGATATGGTCCGTGTGTGTAGGAAACACAGTTCTTTTGTTCTTAGCACACTCACGTTTCCCTCTGTATTAGAGATTCTAGAAAGCAAGAGCGTGCTTCTTGCTCTAAAGCAGAGTGTGTTTCATGGATGAGAACTGTGCTGTGTGTTTCCCATCAGAAACGGAGTTAAATGCCAGGCGTGTGTCTTCCTACAAGCATGACTTCGTTTCAGGTAAACGCAGTCACTTTTCACCTCAAACGAAGCTACACTGTTCACAAAGCACACACGTTTATCGCTCTTAAATGAAAAGCCTAGGATGTTAGAAGACCTGGGGTTTGTATCAGTTTCAAAAACAGAGTTGAACTAGATATGGTCCATGAGTGTAGGAAACACAGTTCTTTTGTTCTGAGCACACTCACGTTTCCCTCTGTATTAGAGAATCTAGCAAGCAAGAGCGTGCTTCTTGCTGTAAAGCAGAGTGTGTTTCATGGATGAGAACTGTGCAGTGTGTTTCCCTTCAGAAACGGAGTTAAATGCCAGGCGTGTGTCTTCCTACAAGCAAGACTTCGTTTCAGGTAAACGCAGTCACTTTTCAGCTCAAACGAATCTACATTGTTCACGAAGCTCACACGTTTCTTGCTTTTCACTGAAAAGCATTGGTTGTTAGAGGACCTGTGGATTCTATCAGTTTCAGAAACAGAGTTGAACTAGATATGGTCCGTGTGTGTAGGAAAAACTGTTCTTTTTTTCTGAGCACACTCACGTTTCCCTCTGTATTAGAGACTCTAGAAACAAGAGCGGGCTTCTTGCTCTAAAGCACAGTGTGTTTCATGGATGAGAACTGTGCCGTGTGTTTCCCTTCAGAAACGGAGTTAAATGCCAGGCTCTGTGACTCCCTACAAGCAAGACTTTGCTTGAGGTAAACGCAGTCACTTTTCAGCTCAAACGAAGCTACACTGTTCACAGCAAACACGTTTCTCACTCTTAACTGAAAAGCATTGGATGTTAGAGGACCTGTGGTTTGTATCAGTTTCAGAAACAAAGTTGAACTAGATATGGTCCGTGTATGTAGGAAACACAGTTCTTTTGTTATGAGTACACTCATGTTTCCCTCTGTATTAGAGATTCTAGAAAGCAAGAGCGTGCTTCTTGCTCTAAAGCAGGTTGTGTTTCATGGATGAGAACTGTGCCGTGTGTTTCCCTTCAGAAACGGAGTTAAATGCCAGGCTCTGTGCCTTCCTACAAGCAAGACCTCTTTTCAGGTAAACACAGTTACTTTTCAGCTCAAACGAAGCTACATTGTTCAAAAAGCTCACACGTTTCTCGCTCTTAACTGAAAAGCATTGGATGTTAGAGGACCTGTGGTTTGTATCAGTTTCAGAAACAGAGTAGAACTAGATATGGTCCGTGTGTGTAGGAAACACAGTTCTTTGTTCTGAGCACACTCACGTTTCCCTCTGTATTAGAGAATATAGAAAGCAAGAGCGTGCTTCTTGCTCTAAAGCAGAGTGTGTTTCATGGATGAGAACTGTGCCGTGTGTTTCCCTTCAGAAACGGAGTTAAATGCCAGGCGTGTGTCTTCCTACAAGCAAGACTTCCTTTCTGGTAAACGCAGTCACTTTTCACCTCAAACGAAGCCACATTGTTCACGAAACTCACATGTTTCTCGCTCTTAACTGAAAAGCATTGTATGTTAGAGGACCTGTGGTTTGTATCAGTTTCAGAAACAGAGTTGAACTAGATATGGTCAGTGTGTAGGAAACACATTTCTTTTTTTCTGAGCACACTCACGTTTCCCTCTGTATTAGAGATTCTAGAAACAAGAGCGGGCTTCTTGCTCTAAAGCAGAGTGTGTTTCATGGATGAGAACTGTGCCGTGTGTTTCCCTTCATAAACGGAGTTAAATGCCAGGCTCTGTGTCTTCCTTCAAGCAAGACTACGTTTCCGGTAAACGCAGTCGCTTTTCAGCTCAAACGAAGCTACATTATTCACGAAGCTCACACATTTCTCGCTCTTAACTGAAAAGCATTGTATGTTAGAGGACCTGTGGTTTGTATCAGTTTCAGAAACAGAGTTGAACTAGATATGGTCCGTGTGTAGGAAACATAGTTCTTTTGTTCTGAGCACACTCACGTTTCCCTCTGTATTAGAGACTCTAGAAACAGGAGCGTGCTTCTTGCTCTAAAGCAGAGTGTGTTTCATGGATGAGAACTGTGCCGTGTGTTTCCCTTCAGAAACGGAGTTAAATGCCAGGCTCTGTGTCTTCCTTCAAGCAAGACTTCGTTTCAGGTAAACACAGTCACTTTTCGGATCAAACGAAGCTACATTGTTCATGAAGCTCACACGTTTCTCGCTTTTCACTGAAAAGCATTGGATGTTAGAGGACCTGTGGATTCTATCAGTTTCAGAAACAGAGTTGAACCAGATATGGTCCGTGTGTGTAGGAAACACAGTTATTTTTTTCTGAGCACACTCACGTTTCCCTCTGTATTAGAGAATCTAGAAAGCAAGAGCGTGCTTCTTGCTGTAAAGCAGAGTGTGTTTCATGGATGAGAACTGTGCAGTGTGTTTCCCTTCAGAAACGGAGTTAAATGCCAGGCTCTGTGTCTTTCTACAAGCAAGACTTCGTTTCAGGTAAACGCAGTCACTTTTCAGCTCAAACGAATCTACATTGTTCATGAAGCTCACACGTTTCTTGCTTTTCACTGAAAAGCATTGGATGTTAGAGGACCTGTGGATTCTATCAGTTTCAGAAACAGAGTTGAACTAGATATGGTCCGTGTGTGTAGGAAAAACTGTTCTTTTTTTCTGAGCTCACTCACGTTTCCCTCTGTATTAGAGACTCTAGAAACAAGAGCGGGCTTCTTGCTCTAAAGCACAGTGTGTTTCATGGATGAGAACTGTGCCGTGTGTTTCCCTTCAGAAACGGAGTTAAATGCCAGGCTCTGTGACTCTCTACAAGCAAGACTTCGTTTGAGGTAAACGCAGTCACTTTTCAGCTCAAACGAAGCTACACTGTTCACAAAGCACACACGTTTCTCACTCTTAACTGAAAAGCATTGGATGTTAGAGGACCTGTGGTTTGTATCAGTTTCAGAAACAAAGTTGAACTAGATATGGTCCGTGTATGTAGGAAACACAGTTCTTTTGTTCTGAGCACACTCACGTTTCCCTCTTTATTGGAGATTCTAGAAAGCAAGAGCGTGCTTCTTGCTCTAAAGCAGAGTGTGTTTCATGGATGAGAACTGTGCAGTGTGTTTCCCTTCAGAAACGGAGTTAAATGCAAGGCTCTGTGTCTTTCTTCAAACAAGACTTCGTTTCAGGTAAACACAGTCACTTTTCAGCTCAAAGGAAGCTACATTGTCCACGAAGGTCACACGTTTCTCACTCTTAAGTGAAAAGCATTGGATGTTAGAGGACCTGTGGTTTGTATCAATTTCAGAAACAGAGTTCAACTAGATATGGTCCGTGTGTGTAGGAAACACAGTTCTTTGTTCTGAGCACACTCACGTTTCCCTCTGTATTAGAGACTGTAGAAAGCAAGAGCGTGCTTCTTGCTCTAAAGCAGAGTGTGTTTCATGGATGAGAACTGTGCCGTGTGTTTCCCGTCAGAAACGGAGTTAAATGCCAGGCGTGTGTCTTCCTACAAGCACGACTTCCTTTCTGGTAAACGCAGTCACTTTTCACCTCAAACGAAGCCACATTGTTCACGAAACTCACAAGTTTCTCGCTTATAACTGAAAAGTATTGGATGTTAGAGGACATGTGGTTTGTGTCAGTTTCAGAAACAGAGTTGAACTAGATATGGTGCTTGTGTGTAGGAAACACAGTTCTTTTTTTCTGAGCACACTCACGTTTCCCATTGTATTAGAGACTCTAGAAAGCAAGAGCGTGCTTCTTGCTCTAAAGCAGAGTGTGTTTCATGGATGAGAACTGTGCCGTGTGTTTCCCTTCAGAAGCGGAGTTAAATGCCAGGCTCTGTGTCTTTCTTCAAGCAAGACTTCGTTTCAGGTAAACGCAGTCACTTTTCAGCTCAAAGGAAGCTACATTGTTCACGAAGGTCACACGTTTCTCACTCCTAACTGAAAAGGATTGGATGTTAGAGGAGCTGTGGTTTGTATCAGTTTCAGAAACAGAGTTGAACTAGATATGGTCCGTGTGTAGGAAACACATTTCTTTTGTTCTGAGCACACTCATGTTTCCCTCTGTATTAGAGACTCTAGAAACAAGAGCGTGCTTCTTGCTCTAAAGCAGATTGTGTTTCATGGATGAGAACTGTACCGTGTGTTTCTCTTCAGAAACAGAGTTTAATGCCAGGCTCTGTGTCTTTCTTCAAGCAAGAATTCGTTTCAGGTAAACGCAGTCGCTTTTCAGCTCAAAGGAAGCTACATTGTTCACGAAGCTCACACGTTTCTCACTCTTAACTGAAAAGCATTGGATGTTAGAGGGCCTGTGGTTTGTATCAGTTTCAGAAACAGAGTTGAACTAGATATGGTCCGTGTGTAGGAAACACAGTACTTTTGTTCTGAGCACACTCACGTTTCCCTCTGTATTAGAGACTCTAGAAAGCTAGAGCGTGCTTCTTGCTCAAAAGCAGAGTGTGTTTCATGGATGAGAACTGTGCCGTGTGTTTCCCTTCAGAAACGGAGTTAAATGCCAGCCTCTGTGCCTTCCTACAAGCAAGACCTCGTTTCAGGTAAACGCAGTCACTTTTCAGCTCAAACGAAGCTACATTGTTCACAAAGCTCACACGTTTCTCGCTCTTAACTGAAAAGCATTGGATATTAGAGGACCTGTGGTTTGTATCAGTTTCAGAAACAGAGTTGAACTAGATATGGTCCGTGTGTAGGAAACACATTTCTTTTGTTCTGAGCACACTCATGTTTCCCTCTGTTTTAGAGACTCTAGAAAGCAAGAGCGTGCTTCTTGCTCTAAAGCAGAGTGTGTTTCATGGATGAGAACTGTGCCGTGTGTTTCCCATCAGAAACGCAGTTAAATGCCAGGCTGTGTGCCTTCCTACAAGCAAGACTTCGTTTCAGGTAAATGCATCACTTTTCACCTCAAAGGAAGCTAAATTGTTCACAAAGCTCACACGTTTCTCACTCTTAAATGAAAAGCATTGGATGTTAGAGGACCTGTGGTTTGTATCAGTTTCAGAAACAGAGTTGAACTAGATATGGTGCGTGTGTGTAGGAAACACAGTTCGTTTGTTCTGAGCTCACTCACGTTTCCCTCTGTATTAGAGACTCTAGAAAGCAAGAGCGTGCTCTTGCTCTAAAGCAGAGTGTGTTTCATGGATGAGAACTGTGCCGTGTGTTTCCCTTCAGAAACGCAGTTAAATGCCAGGCTGTGTTCCTTCCTACAAGCAAGACTTCGTTTCAGGTAAATGCATCACTTTTCACCTCAAACGAAGCTACACTGTTCACAAAGCACACGAGTTTCTCGCTCTTAACTGAAAAGCATTGCATGTTAGAGGACCTGTGGTTTATATCAGTTTCAGAAACAAAGTTGAACTAGATATGGTCCGTGTATGTAGGAAACACAGTTCTTTTGTTCTGAGCACACTCACGTTTCCCTCTGTATTAGAGATTCTAGAAAGCAAGAGCGTGCTTCTTGCTCTAAAGCAGAGTGTGTTTCATGGATGAGAACTGTGCAGTGTGTTTCCCTTCAGAAACGGAGTTAAATGCCAGGCTCTGTGTCTTTCTACAAGCAAGACTTCGTTTCAGGTAAACGCAGTCACTTTTCAGCTCATACGAATCTACATTGTTCACGAAGCTCACACGTTTCTTGCTTTTCACTGAAAAGCATTGGATGTTAGAGGACCTGTGGATTCTATCAGTTTCAGAAACAGAGTTGAACTAGATATGGTCCGTGTGTGTAGGAAAAACTGTTCTTTTGTTCTGAGCACACTCACGTTTCCCTCTGTATTAGAGACCCTAGAAATCAAGAGCATGCTTCTTGCTCTAAAGCAGATTGTGTTTCATGGATGAGAACTGTACCATGTGTTTCCCTTCAGAAACGGAGTTAAATGCCAGGCTCTGTGTCTTCCTTCAAGCAAGACTACGTTTCAGGTAAACGCAGTCGCTTTTCAGCTCAAACGAAGCTACATTGTTCACAAAGCTCACACGTTTCTCGCTCTTAACTGAAAAGCATTGTATGTTAGAGGACCTGTGGTTTGTATCAGTTTCAGAAACAGAGTTGAACTAGATATGGTCCGTGTGTAGGAAACACATTTCTTTTTTTCTGAGCACACTCACGTTACCCTCTGTATTAGAGACTCTAGAAAGAAGAGCGGGCTTCTTGCTCTAAAGCACAGTGTGTTTCATGGATGAGAACTGTGCCGTGTGTTTCCCTTCAGAAACGGAGTTAAATGCCAGGCTCTGTGACTCCCTACAAGCAAGACTTCGCTTGAGGTAAACGCAGTCTCTTTTCAGCTCCAACGAAGCTACACTGTTCACAAAGCACACACGTTTCTCACTCTTAACTGAAAAGCATTGGATGTTAGAGGACCTGTGGTTTGTATCAGTTTCAGAAACAAAGTTGAACTAGATATGGTCCGTGTATGTAGGAAACACAGTTCTTTTGTTCTGAGCACACTCACATTTCCCTCTGTATCGGAGATTCTAGAAAGCAAGAGCGTGCTTCTTGCTCTAAAGCAGAGTGTGTTTCATGGATGAGAACTGTGCCGTGTGTTTCCCTTCAGAAACGGAGTTAAATGCCAGGCTCTGTGTCTTTCTTCAAGCAAGACTTCGTGTCAGGTAAACGCAGTCACTTTTCAGCTCAAAGGAAGCTACATTGTTCACGAAGGTCACACGTTTCTCACTCTTAAGTGAAAAGCATTGGATGTTAGAGGACCTGTGGTTTGTATCAGTTTCAGAAACAGAGTAGAACTAGATATGGTCGGTGTGTGTAGGAAACACAGTTCTTTGTTCTGAGCACACTCACGTTTCCCTCTGTATTAGAGAATATAGAAAGCAAGAGCGTGCTTCTTGCTCTAAAGCAGAGTGTGTTTCATGGATGAGAACTGTGCCGTGTGTTTCCCTTCAGAAACGGAGTTAAATGCCAGGCTCTGTGTCTTCCTTCAAGCAAGACTACGTTTCCGGTAAACGCAGTCGCTTTTCAGCTCAAACGAAGCTACATTATTCACGAAGCTCACACATTTCTCGCTCTTAACTGAAAAGCATTGTATGTTAGAGGACCTGTGGTTTGTATCAGTTTCAGAAACAGAGTTGAACTAGATATGGTCCGTGTGTAGGAAACATAGTTCTTTTGTTCTGAGCACACTCACGTTTCCCTCTGTATTAGAGACTCTAGAAACAGGAGCGTGCTTCTTGCTCTAAAGCAGAGTGTGTTTCATGGATGAGAACTGTGCCGTGTGTTTCCCTTCAGAAACGGAGTTAAATGCCAGGCTCTGTGTCTTCCTTCAAGCAAGACTTCGTTTCAGGTAAACACAGTCACTTTTCGGATCAAACGAAGCTACATTGTTCATGAAGCTCACACGTTTCTCGCTTTTCACTGAAAAGCATTGGATGTTAGAGGACCTGTGGTTTGTATCAGTTTCAGAAACAGAGTTGAACTAGATATGGTGCGTGTGTGTAGGAAACACAGTTCGTTTGTTCTGAGCTCACTCACGTTTCCCTCTGTATTAGAGACTCTAGAAAGCAAGAGCGTGCTCTTGCTCTAAAGCAGAGTGTGTTTCATGGATGAGAACTGTGCCGTGTGTTTCCCTTCAGAAACGCAGTTAAATGCCAGGCTGTGTGCCTTCCTACAAGCAAGACTTCGTTTCAGGTAAATGCATCACTTTTCACCTCAAACGAAGCTACACTGTTCACAAAGCACACGAGTTTCTCGCTCTTAACTGAAAAGCATTGCATGTTAGAGGACCTGTGGTTTATATCAGTTTCAGAAACAAAGTTGAACTAGATATGGTCCGTGTATGTAGGAAACACAGTTCTTTTGTTCTGAGCACACTCACGTTTCCCTCTGTATTAGAGATTCTAGAAAGCAAGAGCGTGCTTCTTGCTCTAAAGCAGAGTGTGTTTCATGGATGAGAACTGTGCAGTGTGTTTCCCTTCAGAAACGGAGTTAAATGCCAGGCTCTGTGTCTTTCTACAAGCAAGACTTCGTTTCAGGTAAACGCAGTCACTTTTCAGCTCAAACGAATCTACATTGTTCACGAAGCTCACACGTTTCTTGCTTTTCACTGAAAAGCATTGGATGTTAGAGGACCTGTGAATTCTATCAGTTTCAGAAACAGAGTTGAACTAGATATGGTCCGTGTGTGTAGGAAAAACTGTTCTTTTGTTCTGAGCACACTCACGTTTCCCTCTGTATTAGAGACCCTAGAAATCAAGAGCATGCTTCTTGCTCTAAAGCAGATTGTGTTTCATGGATGAGAACTGTACCATGTGTTTCCCTTCAGAAACGGAGTTAAATGCCAGGCTCTGTGTCTTCCTTCAAGCAAGACTACGTTTCAGGTAAACGCAGTCGCTTTTCAGCTCAAACGAAGCTACATTGTTCACAAAGCTCACACGTTTCTCGCTCTTAACTGAAAAGCATTGTATGTTAGAGGACCTGTGGTTTGTATCAGTTTCAGAAACAGAGTTGAACTAGATATGGTCCGTGTGTAGGAAACACATTTCTTTTTTTCTGAGCACACTCACGTTACCCTCTGTATTAGAGACTCTAGAAAGAAGAGCGGGCTTCTTGCTCTAAAGCACAGTGTGTTTCATGGATGAGAACTGTGCCGTGTGTTTCCCTTCAGAAACGGAGTTAAATGCCAGGCTCTGTGACTCCCTACAAGCAAGACTTCGCTTGAGGTAAACGCAGTCTCTTTTCAGCTCCAACGAAGCTACACTGTTCACAAAGCACACACGTTTCTCACTCTTAACTGAAAAGCATTGGATGTTAGAGGACCTGTGGTTTGTATCAGTTTCAGAAACAAAGTTGAACTAGATATGGTCCGTGTATGTAGGAAACACAGTTCTTTTGTTCTGAGCACACTCACATTTCCCTCTGTATCGGAGATTCTAGAAAGCAAGAGCGTGCTTCTTGCTCTAAAGCAGAGTGTGTTTCATGGATGAGAACTGTGCCGTGTGTTTCCCTTCAGAAACGGAGTTAAATGCGAGGCTCTGTGTCTTTCTTCAAGCAAGACTTCGTGTCAGGTAAACGCAGTCACTTTTCAGCTCAAAGGAAGCTACATTGTTCACGAAGGTCACACGTTTCTCACTCTTAAGTGAAAAGCATTGGATGTTAGAGGACCTGTGGTTTGTATCAGTTTCAGAAACAGAGTAGAACTAGATATGGTCGGTGTGTGTAGGAAACACAGTTCTTTGTTCTGAGCACACTCACGTTTCCCTCTGTATTAGAGAATATAGAAAGCAAGAGCGTGCTTCTTGCTCTAAAGCAGAGTGTGTTTCATGGATGAGAACTGTGCCGTGTGTTTCCCTTCAGAAACGGAGTTAAATGCCAGGCTCTGTGTCTTCCTTCAAGCAAGACTACGTTTCCGGTAAACGCAGTCGCTTTTCAGCTCAAACGAAGCTACATTATTCATGAAGCTCACACATTTCTCGCTCTTAACTGAAAAGCATTGTATGTTAGAGGACCTGTGGTTTGTATCAGTTTCAGAAACAGAGTTGAACTAGATATGGTCCGTGTGTAGGAAACATAGTTCTTTTGTTCTGAGCACACTCACGTTTCCCTCTGTATTAGAGACTCTAGAAACAGGAGCGTGCTTCTTGCTCTAAAGCAGAGTGTGTTTCATGGATGAGAACTGTGCCGTGTGTTTCCCTTCAGAAACGGAGTTAAATGCCAGGCTCTGTGTCTTCCTTCAAGCAAGACTTCGTTTCAGGTAAACACAGTCACTTTTCGGATCAAACGAAGCTACATTGTTCATGAAGCTCACACGTTTCTCGCTTTTCACTGAGAAGCATTGGATGTTAGAGGACCTGTGGATTCTATCAGTTTCAGAAACAGAGTTGAACCAGATATGGTCCGTGTGTGTAGGAAACACAGTTCTTTTTTTCTGAGCACACTCACGTTTCCCTCTGTATTAGAGATTCTAGAAAGCAAGAGTGTGCTTCTTGCTCTAAAGCAGAGTGTGTTTCATGGATGAGAACTGTGCCGTGTGTTTCCCTTCAGAAACGCAGTTAAATGCCAGGCGTGTGACTTCCTACAATCAAGACTTCGTTTCAGGTAAATGCATCACTTTTCACCTCAAACGAAGCTACATTGTTCACAAAGCACACACGTTTCTCGCTCTTAACTGAAAAGCATTGGATGTTAGAGGACCTGTGGTTTGAATCAGTTTCATAAACAGAGTTGAACTAGATATGGTCCATGAGTGTAGGAAACACAGTTCTTTTGTTCTGAGCACACTCACGTTTCCCTCTGTATTAGAGAATCTAGAAAGCAAGAGCGTGCTTCTTGCTGTAAAGCAGAGTGTGTTTCATGGATGAGAACTGTGCAGTGTGTTTCCCTTCAGAAACGGAGTTAAATGCCAGGCTCTGTGTCTTTCTTCAAGCAAGACTTCGTTTCAGGTAAACACAGTCACTTTTCAGCTCAAACGAATCTACATTGTTCACGAAGCTCACACGTTTCTTGCTTTTCACTGAAAAGCATTGGATGTTAGAGGACCTGTGGATTCTATCAGTTTCAGAAACAGAGTTGAACTAGATATGGTCCGTGTGTGTAGGAAAAACTGTTCTTTTTTTCTGAGCACACTCACGTTTCCCTCTGTATTAGAGACTCTAGAAACAAGAGCGGGCTTCTAGCTCTAAAGCACAGTGTGTTTCATGGATGAGAACTGTGCCGTGTGTTTCCCTTCAGAAACGGAGTTAAATGCCAGGCTCTGTGACTCCCTACAAGCAAGACTTCCTTTGAGGTAAACGCAGTCACTTTTCAGCTCAAACGAAGCTACACTGTTCACAGCAAACACGTTTCTCACTCTTAACTGAAAAGCATTGGATGTTAGAGGACCTGTGGTTTGTATCAGTTTCAGAAACAAAGTTGAACTAGATATGGTCCGTGTATGTAGGAAACACAGTTCTTTTGTTCTGAGCAACCTCACGTTTCCCTCTGTATTGGAGATTCTAGAAAGCAAGAGCGTGCTTCTTGCTCTAAAGCAGAGTGTGTTTCATGGATGAGAACTGTGCAGTGTGTTTCCCTTCAGAAACGGAGTTAAATGCAAGGCTCTGTGTCTTTCTTCAAGCAAGACTTCGTTTCAGGTAAACGCAGTCACTTTTCAGCTCAAAGGAAGCTACATTGTTCACAAAGCTCACACGTTTCTCACTCTTAACTGAAAAGCATTGGATGTTAGAGGACCTGTGGTTTGTATCAGTTTCAGAAACAGAGTTGAACTAGATATGGTGCGTGTGTGTAGGAAACACAGTTCGTTTGTTCTGAGCTCACTCACGTTTCCCTCTGTATTAGAGACTCTAGAAAGCAAGAGCGTGCTCTTGCTCTAAAGCAGAGTGTGTTTCATGGATGAGAACTGTGCCGTGTGTTTCCCTTCAGAAACGCAGTTAAATGCCAGGCTGTGTGCCTTCCTACAAGCAAGACTTCGTTTCAGGTAAATGCATCACTTTTCACCTCAAACGAAGCTACATTGTTCACAAAGCACACATGTTTCTCGCTCTTAACTGAAAAGCATTGGATGTTAGAGGACCTGTGGTTTGTATCAGTTTCAGAAACAGAGTTGAACTAGATATGGTCCGTGTGTAGGAAACACAGTTCTTTTGTTCTGAGCACACTCACGTTTCCCTCTGTATTACAGATTCTAGAATGCAAGAGCGTGCTTCTTGCTCTAAAGCAGAATGTGTTTCATGAATGAGAACGGTGCCGTGTGTTTCCCTTCAGAAACGGAGTTAAATGCCAGGCTCTGTGTCTTTCTAAAAGCAAGACTTCGTTTCAGGTAAACGCCGTCACTTTTCAGCTCTAACGAAGCTACATTGTTCACGAAGCTCACACGTTTCTCGCTTTTGACTGAAAAGCATTGGATGTTAGAGGACATGTGGATTCTATCAGTTTCAGAAACAGAGTTGAACTAGATATGGTCCGTGTGTGTAGGAAACAGTTCTTTTGTTATGAGTACACTCACGTTTCCCTCTGTATTAGATATTCTAGAAAGCAAGAGCGTGCTTCTTGCTCTAAAGCAGGTTGTGTTTCATGGATGAGAACTGTGCCGTGTGTTTCCCTTCAGAAACGGAGTTAAATGCCAGGCTCTGTGCCTTCCTACAAGCAAGACCTCTTTTCAGGTAAACACAGTCACTTTTCAGCTCAAACGAAGCTACATTGTTCACAAAGCTCACACGTTTCTCGCTCTTAACTGAAAAGCATTGGATGTTAGAGGACCTGTGGTTTGTATCAGTTTCAGAAACAGAGTTGATCTAGATATGGTCCGTGTGTAGGAAACACAGTTCTTTTGTTCTGAGCACACTCACGTTTCCCTCTGTATTAGAGACTCTAGAAACAAGAGTGTGCTTCTTGCTCTAAAGCAGAGTGTGTTTCATGGATGAGAACTGTGCCGTGTGTTTCCCTTCAGAAACGGAATTAAATGCCAGGCTCTGTGTCTTCCTTCAAGCAGACTTCGTTTCAGGTAAATGCATCACTTTTCACCTCAAACGAAGCTACATTGTTCACAAAGCACACACGTTTCTCGCTCTTAACTGAAAAGCATTGGATGTTAGAGGACCTGTGGTTTGAATCAGTTTCAGAAACAGAGTTGAACCAGATATGGTCCGTGTGTGTAGGAAACACAGTTCTTTTTTTCTGAGCACACTCACGTTTCCCTCTGTATTAGAGATTCTAGAAAGCAAGAGTGTGCTTCTTGCTCTAAAGCAGAGTGTGTTTCATGGATGAGAACTGTGCCGTGTGTTTCCCTTCAGAAACGCAGTTAAATGCCAGGCTGTGTGACTTCCTACAATCAAGACTTCGTTTCAGGTAAATGCATCACTTTTCACCTCAAACGAAGCTACATTGTTCACAAAGCACACACGTTTCTCGCTCTTAACTGAAAAGCATTGGATGTTAGAGGACCTGTGGTTTGAATCAGTTTCATAAACAGAGTTGAACTAGATATGGTCCGTGTGTGTAGGAAACACAGTTCTTTTGTTCTTAGCACACTCACGTTTCCCTCTGTATTAGAGATTCTAGAAAGCAAGAGCGTGCTTCTTGCTCTAAAGCAGAGTGTGTTTCATGGATGAGAACTGTGCTGTGTGTTTCCCATCAGAAACGGAGTTAAATGCCAGGCGTGTGTCTTCCTACAAGCATGACTTCGTTTCAGGTAAACGCAGTCACTTTTCACCTCAAACGAAGCTACACTGTTCACAAAGCACACACGTTTATCGCTCTTAAATGAAAAGCCTAGGATGTTAGAAGACCTGGGGTTTGTATCAGTTTCAAAAACAGAGTTGAACTAGATATGGTCCATGAGTGTAGGAAACACAGTTCTTTTGTTCTGAGCATACTCACGTTTCCCTCTGTATTAGAGAATCTAGCAAGCAAGAGCGTGCTTCTTGCTGTAAAGCAGAGTGTGTTTCATGGATGAGAACTGTGCCGTGTGTTTCCCTTCAGAAACGGACTTAAATGCCAGGCTCTGTGTCTTTCTAAAAGCAAGACTTCGTTTCAGGTAAACGCCGTCACTTTTCAGCTCTAACGAAGCCACATTGTTCACGAAGCTCACACGTTTCTCGCTTTTGACTGAAAAGCATTGGATGTTAGAGGACATGTGGATTCTATCAGTTTCAGAAACAGAGTTGAACTAGATATGGTCCGTGTGTGTAGGAAACACAGTTCTTTTGTTATGAGTACACTCACGTTTCCCTCTGTATTAGAGATTCTAGAAAGCAAGAGCGTGCTTCTTGCTCTAAAGCAGGTTGTGTTTCATGGATGAGAACTGTGCCGTGTGTTTCCCTTCAGAAACGGAGTTAAATGCCAGGCTCTGTGCCTTCCTACAAGCAAGACCTCTTTTCAGGTAAACACAGTCACTTTTCAGCTCAAACGAAGCTACATTGTTCACAAAGCTCACACGTTTCTCGCTCTTAACTGAAAAGCATTGTATGTTAGAGGACCTGTGGTTTGTATCAGTTTCAGAAACAGAGTTGATCTAGATATGGTCCGTGTGTAGGAAACACAGTTCTTTTGTTCTGAGCACACTCACGTTTCCCTCTGTATTAGAGACTCTAGAAACAAGAGCGTGCTTCTTGCTCTAAAGCAGAGTGTGTTTCATGGATGAGAACTGTGCCGTGTGTTTCCCTTCAGAAACGGAATTAAATGCCAGGCTCTGTGTCTTCCTTCAAGCAAGACTTCGTTTCAGGTAAATGCATCACTTTTCACCTCAAACGAAGCTACATTGTTCACAAAGCACACACGTTTCTCGCTCTTAACTGAAAAGCATTGGATGTTAGAGGACCTGTGGTTTGAATCAGTTTCAGAAACAGAGTTGAACTAGATATGGTCCGTGTGTGTAGAAAACACAGTTCTTTTGTTCTGAGCACACTCACGTTTCCCTCTCTATTAGAGATTCTAGAAAGCAAGAGCGTGCTTCTTGCTCTAAAGCAGAGTGTGTTTCATGGATGAGAACTGTGCTGTGTGTTTCCCGTCAGAAACGGAGTTAAATGCCAGGCGTGTGTCTTCCTACAAACATGACTTCGTTTCAGGTAAACCCAGTCATTTTCACCTCAAACGAAGCTACACTGTTCACAAAGCACACACGTTTATCGCTCTTAACTGAAAAGCATTGTATGTTAGAGGACCTGTGGTTTGTATCAGTTTCAGAAACAGAGTTGAACTAGATATGGTCCATGTGTAGGAAACACATTTCTTTTTTTCTGAGCACACTCACGTTTCCCTCTTTATTAGAGACTCTAGAAAGAAGAGCGGGCTTCTTGCTCTAAAGCACAGTGTGTTTCATGGATGAGAACTGTGCCGTGTGTTTCCCTTCAGAAACGGAGTTAAATGCCAGGCTCTGTGACTCCCTACAAGCAAGACTTCGCTTGAGGTAAACGCAGTCTCTTTTCAGCTCCAACGAAGCTACACTGTTCACAAAGCACACACGTTTCTCACTCTTAACTGAAAAGCATTGTATGTTAGAGGACCTGTGGTTTGTATCAGTTTCAGAAACAAAGTTGAACTAGATATGGTCCGTGTATGTAGGAAACACAGTTCTTTTGTTTTGAGCACACTCACATTTCCCTCTGTATTGGAGATTCTAGAAAGCAAGAGCGTGCTTCTTGCTCTAAAGCAGAGTGTGTTTCATGGATGAGAACTGTGCCGTGTGTTTCCCTTCAGAAACGGAGTTAAATGCCAGGCTCTGTGTCTTTCTTCAAGCAAGACTTCATTTCAGGTAAACGCAGTCACTTTTCAGCTCAAAGGAAGCTACATTGTTCACGAAGGTCACACGTTTCTCACTCTTAAGTGAAAAGCATTGGATGTTAGAGGACCTGTGGTTTGTATCAGTTTCAGAAACAAAGTTGAACTAGATATAGTCCGTGTGTGTAGGAAACACAGTTCTTTGTTCTGAGCACACTCACGTTTCCCTCTGTATTAGAGAATATAGAAAGCAAGAGCGTGCTTCTTGCTCTAAAGCAGAGTGTGTTTCATGGATGAGAACTGTGCCGTGTGTTTCCCGTCAGAAACGGAGTTAAATGCCAGGCGTGTGTCTTCCTACAAGCAAGACTTCCTTTCTGGTAAACGCAGTCACTTTTCACCTCAAACGAAGCCACATTGTTCACGAAACTCACAAGTTTCTCGCTTATAACTGAAAAGCATTGGATGTTAGAGGACCTGTGGTTTGTGTCAGTTTCAGAAACAGAGTTGAACTAGATATGGTGCTTGTGTGTAGGAAACACAGTTCTTTTTTTCTGAGCACACTCACGTTTCCCATTGTATTAGAGACTCTAGAAAGCAAGAGCGTGCTTCTTGCTCTAAAGCAGAGTGTGTTTCATGGATGTGAACTGTGCCGTGTGTTTCCCTTCAGAAGCGGAGTTAAATGCCAGGCTCTGTGTCTTTCTTCAAGCAAGACTTCGTTTCAGGTAAACGCAGTCACTTTTCAGCTCAAACGAATCTACATTGTTCACGAAGCTCACACGGTTCTTGCTTTTCACTGAAAAGCATTGGATGTTAGAGGACCTGTGGATTCTATCAGTTTCAGAAACAGAGTTGAACTAGATATGGTCCGTGTGTGTAGGAAAAACTGTTCTTTTTTTCTGAGCACACTCACGTTTCCCTCTGTATTAGAGACTCTAGAAACAAGAGCGGGCTTCTAGCTCTAAAGCACAGTGTGTTTCATGGATGAGAACTGTGCCGTGTGTTTCCCTTCAGAAACGGAGTTAAATGCCAGGCTCTGTGACTCACTACAAGCAAGACTTCCTTTGAGGTAAACGCAGTCACTTTTCAGCTCAAACGAAGCTACACTGTTCACAGCAAACACGTTTCTCACTCTTAACTGAAAAGCATTGGATGTTAGAGGACCTGTGGTTTGTATCAGTTTCAGAAACAAAGTTGAACTAGATATGGTCCGTGTATGTAGGAAACACAGTTCTTTTGTTCTGAGCACACTCACGTTTCCCTCTGTATTGGAGATTCTAGAAAGCAAGAGCGTGCTTCTTGCTCTAAAGCAGAGTGTGTTTCATGGATGAGAACTGTGCAGTGTGTTTCCCTTCAGAAACGGAGTTAAATGCAAGGCTCTGTGTCTTTCTTCAAGCAAGACTTCGTTTCAGGTAAACGCAGTCACTTTTCAGCTCAAAGGAAGCTACATTGTTCACAAAGCTCACACGTTTCTCACTCTTAACTGAAAAGCATTGGATGTTAGAGGACCTGTGGTTTGTATCAGTTTCAGAAACAGAGTTGAACTAGATATGGTGCGTGTGTGTAGGAAACACAGTTCGTTTGTTCTGAGCTCACTCACGTTTCCCTCTGTATTAGAGACTCTAGAAAGCAAGAGCGTGCTCTTGCTCTAAAGCAGAGTGTGTTTCATGGATGAGAACTGTGCCGTGTGTTTCCCTTCAGAAACGCAGTTAAATGCCAGGCTGTGTGCCTTCCTACAAGCAAGACTTCGTTTCAGGTAAATGCATCACTTTTCACCTCAAACGAAGCTACATTGTTCACAAAGCACACATGTTTCTCGCTCTTAACTGAAAAGCATTGGATGTTAGAGGACCTGTGGTTTGTATCAGTTTCAGAAACAGAGTTGAACTAGATATGGTCCGTGTGTAGGAAACACAGTTCTTTTGTTCTGAGCACACTCACGTTTCCCTCTGTATTACAGATTCTAGAATGCAAGAGCGTGCTTCTTGCTCTAAAGCAGAATGTGTTTCATGAATGAGAACTGTGCCGTGTGTTTCCCTTCAGAAACGGAGTTAAATGCCAGGCTCTGTGTCTTTCTAAAAGCAAGACTTCGTTTCAGGTAAACGCCGTCACTTTTCAGCTCTAACGAAGCTACATTGTTCACGAAGCTCACACGTTTCTCGCTTTTGACTGAAAAGCATTGGATGTTAGAGGACATGTGGATTCTATCAGTTTCAGAAACAGAGTTGAACTAGATATGGTCCGTGTGTGTAGGAAACAGTTCTTTTGTTATGAGTACACTCACGTTTCCCTCTGTATTAGAGATTCTAGAAAGCAAGAGCGTGCTTCTTGCTCTAAAGCAGGTTGTGTTTCATGGATGAGAACTGTGCCGTGTGTTTCCCTTCAGAAACGGAGTTAAATGCCAGGCTCTGTGCCTTCCTACAAGCAAGACCTCTTTTCAGGTAAACACAGTCACTTTTCAGCTCAAACGAAGCTACATTGTTCACAAAGCTCACACGTTTCTCGCTCTTAACTGAAAAGCATTGGATGTTAGAGGACCTGTGGTTTGTATCAGTTTCAGAAACAGAGTTGATCTAGATATGGTCCGTGTGTAGGAAACACAGTTCTTTTGTTCTGAGCACACTCACGTTTCCCTCTGTATTAGAGACTCTAGAAACAAGAGTGTGCTTCTTGCTCTAAAGCAGAGTGTGTTTCATGGATGAGAACTGTGCCGTGTGTTTCCCTTCAGAAACGGAGTTAAATGCCAGGCGTGTGTCTTCCTACAAGCAAGACTTCGTTTCAGGTAAACGCAGTCACTTTTCAGCTCAAACGAATCTACATTGTTCACGAAGCTCACACGTTTCTTGCTTTTCACTGAAAAGCATTGGATGTTAGAGGACCTGTGGATTCTATCAGTTTCAGAAACAGAGTTGAACTAGATATGGTCCGTGTGTGTAGGAAAAACTGTTCTTTTTTTCTGAGCACACTCACGTTTCCCTCTGTATTAGAGACTCTAGAAACAAGAGCGGGCTTCTTGCTCTAAAGCACAGTGTGTTTCATGGATGAGAACTGTGCTGTGTGTTTCCCTTCAGAAACGGAGTTAAATGCCAGGCTCTGTGACTCCCTACAAGCAAGACTTTGTTTGAGGTAAACGCAGTCACTTTTCAGCTCAAACGAAGCTACACTGTTCACAGCAAACACGTTTCTCACTCTTAACTGAAAAGCATTGGATGTTAGAGGACCTGTGGTTTGTATCAGTTTCAGAAACAGAGTTGAACTAGATATGGTCCGTGTGTAGGAAACACAGTTCTTTTGTTCTGAGCACACTCACGTTTCCCTCTGTATTACAGATTCTAGAAAGCAAGAGCGTGCTTCTTGCTCTAAAGCAGGTTGTGTTTCATGGATGAGAACTGTGCCGTGTGTTTCCCTTCAGAAACGGAGTTAAATGCCAGGCTCTGTGCCTTCCTACATGCAAGACCTCTTTTCAGGTAAACACAGTCACTTTTCAGCTCAAACGAAGCTACATTGTTCACAAAGCTCACACGTTTCTCGCTCTTAACTGAAAAGCATTGTATATTAGAGGACCTGTGGTTTGTATCAGTTTCAGAAACAGAGTTGATCTAGATATGGTCCGTGTGTAGGAAACACAGTTCTTTTGTTCTGAGCACACTCACGTTTCCCTCTGTATTAGAGACTCTAGAAACAAGAGCGTGCTTCTTGCTCTAAAGCAGAGTGTGTTTCATGGATGAGAACTGTGCCGTGTGTTTCCCTTCAGAAACGGAATTAAATGCCAGGCTCTGTGTCTTCCTTCAAGCAAGACTTCGTTTCAGGTAAATGCATCACTTTTCACCTCAAACGAAGCTACATTGTTCACAAAGCACACACGTTTCTCGCTCTTAACTGAAAAGCATTGGATGTTAGAGGACCTGTGGTTTGAATCAGTTTCAGAAACAGAGTTGAACTAGATATGGTCCGTGTGTGTAGGAAACACAGTTCTTTTGTTCTGAGCACACTCACGTTTCCCTCTCTATTAGAGATTCTAGAAAGCAAGAGCGTGCTTCTTGCTCTAAAGCAGAGTGTGTTTCATGGATGAGAACTGTGCTGTGTGTTTCCCGTCAGAAACGGAGTTAAATGCCAGGCGTGTGTCTTCCTACAAGCATGACTTCGTTTCACGTAAACGCAGTCATTTTCACCTCAAACGAAGCTACACTGTTCACAAAGCACACACGTTTATCGCTCTTAACTGAAAAGCATTGTATGTTAGAGGACCTGTGGTTTGTATCAGTTTCAGAAACAGAGTTGAACTAGATATGGTCCATGTGTAGGAAACACATTTCTTTTTTTCTGAGCACACTCACGTTTCCCTCTTTATTAGAGACTCTAGAAAGAAGAGCGGGCTTCTTGCTCTAAAGCACAGTGTGTTTCATGGATGAGAACTGTGCCGTGTGTTTCCCTTCAGAAACGGAGTTAAATGCCAGGCTCTGTGACTCCCTACAAGCAAGACTTCGCTTGAGGTAAACGCAGTCTCTTTTCAGCTCCAACGAAGCTACACTGTTCACAAAGCACACACGTTTCTCACTCTTAACTGAAAAGCATTGGATGTTAGAGGACCTGTGGTTTGTATCAGTTTCAGAAACAAAGTTGAACTAGATATGGTCCGTGTATGTAGGAAACACAGTTCTTTTGTTCTGAGCACACTCACATTTCCCTCTGTATTGGAGATTCTAGAAAGCAAGAGCATGCTTCTTGCTCTAAAGCAGAGTGTGTTTCATGGATGAGAACTGTGCCGTGTGTTTCCCTTCAGAAACGGAGTTAAATGCCAGGCTCTGTGTCTTTCTTCAAGCAAGACTTCATTTCAGGTAAACGCAGTCACTTTTCAGCTCAAAGGAAGCTACATTGTTCACGAAGGTCACACGTTTCTCACTCTTAAGTGAAAAGCATTGGATGTTAGAGGACCTGTGGTTTGTATCAGTTTCAGAAACAGAGTAGAACTAGATATAGTCCGTGTGTGTAGGAAACACAGTTCTTTGTTCTGAGCACACTCACGTTTCCCTCTGTATTAGAGAATATAGAAAGCAAGAGCGTGCTTCTTGCTCTAAAGCAGAGTGTGTTTCATGGATGAGAACTGTGCCGTGTGTTTCCCGTCAGAAACGGAGTTAAATGCCAGGCGTGTGTCTTCCTACAAGCAAGACTTCCTTTCTGGTAAACGCAGTCACTTTTCACCTCAAACGAAGCCACATGGTTCACGAAACTCACAAGTTTCTCGCTTATAACTGAAAAGCATTGGATGTTAGAGGACCTGTGGTTTGTGTCAGTTTCAGAAACAGAGTTGAACTAGATATGGTGCTTGTGTGTAGGAAACACAGTTCTTTTTTTCTGAGCACACTCACGTTTCCCATTGTATTAGAGACTCTAGAAAGCAAGAGCGTGCTTCTTGTCTAAAGCAGGGTGTGTTTCATGGATGAGAACTGTGCCCTTTGTTTCCCTTCAGAAACGGAGTTAAATGCCAGGCTCTGTGACTCCCTACAAGCAAGACTTTGTTTGAGGTAAACGCAGTCACTTTTCAGCTCAAACGAAGCCTCACTGTTCACAGCAAACACGTTTCTCACTCTTAACTGAAAAGCATTGGATGTTAGAGGACCTGTGGTTTGTATCAGTTTCAGAAACAAAGTTGAACTAGATATGGTCCGTGTATGTAGGAAACACAGTTCTTTTGTTCTGAGCACACTCACGTTTCCCTCTGTATTGGAGATTCTAGAAAGCAAGAGCGTGCTTCTTGCTCTAAAGCAGAGTGTGTTTCATGGATGAGAACTGTGCAGTGTGTTTCCCTTCAGAAACGGAGTTAAATGCAAGGCTCTGTGTCTTTCTTCAAGCAAGACTTCGTTTCAGGTAAACGCAGTCACTTTTCAGCTCAAAGGAAGCTACATTGTTCACAAAGCTCACACGTTTCTCACTCTTAACTGAAAAGCATTGGATGTTAGAGGACCTGTGGTTTGTATCAGTTTCAGAAACAGAGTTGAACTAGATATGGTGCGTGTGTGTAGGAAACACAGTTCGTTTGTTCTGAGCTCTCTCACGTTTCCCTCTGTATTAGAGACTCTAGAAATCAAGAGCGTGCTCTTGCTCTAAAGCAGAGTGTGTTTCATGGATGAGAACTGTGCCGTGTGTTTCCCTTCAGAAACGCAGTTAAATGCCAGGCTGTGTGCCTTCCTACAAGCAAGACTTCGTTTCAGGTAAATGCATCACTTTTCACCTCAAACGAAGCTACATTGTTCACAAAGCACACATGTTTCTCGCTCTTAACTGAAAAGCATTGGATGTTAGAGGACCTGTGGTTTGTATCAGTTTCAGAAACAGAGTTGAACTAGATATGGTCCGTGTGTAGGAAACACAGTTCTTTTGTTCTGAGCACACTCACGTTTCCCTCTGTATTACAGATTCTAGAATGCAAGAGCGTGCTTCTTGCTCTAAAGCAGAATGTGTTTCATGGATGAGAACTGTGCCGTGTGTTTCCCTTCAGAAACGGAGTTAAATGCCAGGCTCTGTGTCTTTCTAAAAGCAAGAATTCGTTTCAGGTAAACGCCGTCACTTTTCAGCTCTAACGAAGCCACATTGTTCACGAAGCTCACACGTTTCTCGCTTTTGACTGAAAAGCATTGGATGTTAGAGGACATGTGGATTCTATCAGTTTCAGAAACAGAGTTGAACTAGATATGGTCCGTGTGTGTAGGAAACACAGTTCTTTTGTTATGAGTACACTCACGTTTCCCTCTGTATTAGAGATTCTAGAAAGCAAGAGCGTGCTTCTTGCTCTAAAGCAGGTTGTGTTTCATGGATGAGAACTGTGCCGTGTGTTTCCCTTCAGAAACGGAGTTAAATGCCAGGCTCTGTGCCTTCCTACAAGCAAGACCTCTTTTCAGGTAAACACAGTCACTTTTCAGCTCAAACGAAGCTACATTGTTCACAAAGCTCACACGTTTCTCGCTCTTAACTGAAAAGCATTGTATGTTAGAGGACCTGTGGTTTGTATCAGTTTCAGAAACAGAGTTGATCTAGATATGGTCCGTGTGTAGGAAACACAGTTCTTTTGTTCTGAGCACACTCACGTTTCCCTCTGTATTAGGGACTCTAGAAACAAGAGCGTGCTTCTTGCTCTAAAGCAGAGTGTGTTTCATGGATGAGAACTGTGCCGTGTGTTTCCCTTCAGAAACGGAATTAAATGCCAGGCTCTGTGTCTTCCTTCAAGCAAGACTTCGTTTCAGGTAAATGCATCACTTTTCACCTCAAACGAAGCTACATTGTTCACAAAGCACACACGTTTCTCGCTCTTAACTGAAAAGCATTGGATGTTAGAGGACCTGTGGTTTGAATCAGTTTCAGAAACAGAGTTGAACTAGATATGGTCCGTGTGTGTAGGAAACACAGTTCTTTTGTTCTGAGCACACTCACGTTTCCCTCTCTATTAGAGATTCTAGAAAGCAAGAGCGTGCTTCTTGCTCTAAAGCAGAGTGTGTTTCATGGATGAGAACTGTGCTGTGTGTTTCCCGTCAGAAACGGAGTTAAATGCCAGGCGTGTGTCTTCCTACAAGCATGACTTCGTTTCAGGTAAACGCAGTCATTTTCACCTCAAACGAAGCTACACTGTTCACAAAGCACACACGTTTATCGCTCTTAACTGAAAAGCATTGTATGTTAGAGGACCTGTGGTTTGTATCAGTTTCAGAAACAGAGTTGATCTAGATATGGTCCATGTGTAGGAAACACATTTCTTTTTTTCTGAGCACACTCACGTTTCCCTCTTTATTAGAGACTCTAGAAAGAAGAGCGGGCTTCTTGCTCTAAAGCACAGTGTGTTTCATGGATGAGAACTGTGCCGTGTGTTTCCCTTCAGAAACGGAGTTAAATGCCAGGCTCTGTGACTCCCTACAAGCAAGACTTCGCTTGAGGTAAACGCAGTCTCTTTTCAGCTCCAACGAAGCTACACTGTTCACAAAGCACACACGTTTCTCACTCTTAACTGAAAAGCATTGGATGTTAGAGGACTTGTGGTTTGTATCAGTTTCAGAAACAAAGTTGAACTAGATATGGTCCGTGTATGTAGGAAACACAGTTCTTTTGTTCTGAGCACACTCACATTTCCCTCTGTATTGGAGATTCTAGAAAGCAAGAGCGTGCTTCTTGCTCTAAAGCAGAGTGTGTTTCATGGATGAGAACTGTGCCGTGTGTTTCCCTTCAGAAACGGAGTTAAATGCCAGGCTCTGTGTCTTTCTTCAAGCAAGACTTCATTTCAGGTAAACGCAGTCACTTTTCAGCTCAAAGGAAGCTACATTGTTCACGAAGGTCACACGTTTCTCACTCTTAAGTGAAAAGCATTGGATGTTAGAGGACCTGTGGTTTGTATCAGTTTCAGAAACAGAGTAGAACTAGATATAGTCCGTGTGTGTAGGAAACACAGTTCTTTGTTCTGAGCACACTCACGTTTCCCTCTGTATTAGAGAATATAGAAAGCAAGAGCGTGCTTCTTGCTCTAAAGCAGAGTGTGTTTCATGGATGAGAACTGTGCCGTGTGTTTCCCTTCAGAAGCGGAGTTAAATGCCAGGCTCAGTGTCTTTCTTCAAGCAAGACTTCGTTTCAGGTAAACGCAGTCACTTTTCAGCTCAAAGGAAGCTACATTGTTCACGAAGGTCACACGTTTCTCACTCCTAACTGAAAAGGATTGGATGTTAGAGGAGCTGTGGTTTGTATCAGTTTCAGAAACAGAGTTGAACTAGATATGGTCCGTGTGTAGGAAACACATTTCTTTTGTTCTGAGCACACTCATGTTTCCCTCTGTATTAGAGACTCTAGAAAGCAAGAGCGTGCTTCTTGCTCTAAAGCAGATTGTGTTTCATGGATGAGAACTGTACCGTGTGTTTCTCTTCAGAAACAGAGTTTAATGCCAGGCTCTGTGTCTTTCTTCAAGCAAGAATTCGTTTCAGGTAAACGCAGTAACTTTTCAGCTCAAAGGAAGCTACATTGTTCACGAAGCTCACACGTTTCTCACTCTTAACTGAAAAGCATTGGATGTTAGAGGACCTGTGGTTTGTATCAGTTTCAGAAACAGAGTTGAACTAGATATGGTCCATGTGTAGGAAACACAGTTCTTTTGTTCTGAGCACACTCACGTTTCCCTCTGTATTAGAGACTCTAGAAAGCTAGAGCGTGCTTCTTGCTCAAAAGCAGAGTGTGTTTCATGGATGAGAACTGTGCCGTGTGTTTCCCTTCAGAAACGGAGTTAAATGCCAGCCTCTGTGCCTTCCTACAAGCAAGACCTCGTTTCAGGTAAACGCAGTCACTTTTCAGCTCAAACGAAGCTACATTGTTCACAAAGCTCACACGTTTCTCGCTCTTAACTGAAAAGCATTGGATATTAGAGGACCTGTTGTTTGTATCAGTTTCAGAAACAGAGTTGAACTAGATATGGTCCGTGTGTAGGAAACACATTTCTTTTGTTCTGAGCACACTCATGTTTCCCCCTGTATTAGAGACTCTAGAAAGCAAGAGCGTGCTTCTTGCTCTAAAGCAGAGTGTGTTTCATGGATGAGAACTGTGCCGTGTGTTTCCCATCAGAAACGCAGTTAAATGCCAGGCTGTGTGCCTTCCTACAAGCAAGACTTCGTTTCAGGTAAATGCATCACTTTTCACCTCAAAGGAAGCTAAATTGTTCACAAAGCTCACACGTTTCTCACTCTTAACTGAAAAGCATTGGATGTTAGAGGACCTGTGGTTTGTATCAGTTTCAGAAACAGAGTTGAACTAGATATGGTGCGTGTGTGTAGGAAACACAGTTCGTTTGTTCTGAGCTCACTCACGTTTCCCTCTGTATTAGAGACTCTAGAAAGCAAGAGCGTGCTCTTGCTCTAAAGCAGAGTGTGTTTCATGGATGAGAACTGTGCCGTGTGTTTCCCTTCAGAAACGCAGTTAAATGCCAGGCTGTGTGCCTTCCTACAAACAAGACTTCGTTTCAGGTAAATGCATCACTTTTCACCTCAAACGAAGCTACATTGTTCACAAAGCACACATGTTTCTCGCTCTTAACTGAAAAGCATTGGATGTTAGAGGACCTGTGGTTTGTATCACTTTCAGAAACAGAGTTGAACTAGATATGGTCCGTGTGTAGGAAACACAGTTCTTTTGTTCTGAGCACACTCACGTTTCCCTCTGTATTACACATTCTAGAATGCAAGAGCGTGCTTCTTGCTCTAAAGCAGAATGTGTTTCATGGATGAGAACTGTGCCGTGTGTTTCCCTTCAGAAACGGAGTTAAATGCCAGGCTCTGTGTCTTTCTAAAAGCAAGACTTCGTTTCAGGTAAACGCCGTCACTTTTCAGCTCTAACGAAGCCACATTGTTCACGAAGCTCACACGTTTCTCGCTTTTGACTGAAAAGCATTGGATGTTAGAGGACATGTGGATTCTATCAGTTTCAGAAACAGAGTTGAACTAGATATGGTCCGTGTGTGTAGGAAACACAGTTCTTTTGTTATGAGTACACTCACGTTTCCCTCTGTATTAGAGATTCTAGAAAGCAAGAGCGTGCTTCTTGCTCTAAAGCAGGTTGTGTTTCATGGATGAGAACTGTGCCGTGTGTTTCCCTTCAGAAACGGAGTTAAATGCCAGGCTCTGTGCCTTCCTACAAGCAAGACCTCTTTTCAGGTAAACACAGTCACTTTTCAGCTCAAACGAAGCTACATTGTTCACAAAGCTCACACGTTTCTCGCTCTTAACTGAAAAGCATTGTATGTTAGAGGACCTGTGGTTTGTATCAGTTTCAGAAACAGAGTTGATCTAGATATGGTCCGTGTGTAGGAAACACAGTTCTTTTGTTCTGAGCACACTCACGTTTCCCTCTGTATTAGAGACTCTAGAAACAAGAGCGTGCTTCTTGCTCTAAAGCAGAGTGTGTTTCATGGATGAGAACTGTGCCGTGTGTTTCCCTTCAGAAACGGAATTAAATGCCAGGCTCTGTGTCTTCCTTCAAGCAAGACTTCGTTTCAGGTAAATGCATCACTTTTCACCTCAAACGAAGCTACATTGTTCACAAAGCACACACGTTTCTCGCTCTTAACTGAAAAGCATTGGATGTTAGAGGACCTGTGGTTTGAATCAGTTTCAGAAACAGAGTTGAACCAGATATGGTCCGTGTGTGTAGGAAACACAGTTATTTTTTTCTGAGCACACTCACGTTTCCCTCTGTATTAGAGATTCTAGAAAGCAAGAGTGTGCTTCTTGCTCTAAAGCAGAGTGTGTTTCATGGATGAGAACTGTGCCGTGTGTTTCCCTTCAGAAACGCAGTTAAATGCCAGGCTGTGTGACTTCCTACAATCAAGACTTCGTTTCAGGTAAATGCATCACTTTTCCCCTCAAACGAAGCTACATTGTTCACAAAGCACACACGTTTCTCGCTCTTAACTGAAAAGCATTGGATGTTAGAGGACCTGTGGTTTGAATCAGTTTCATAAACAGAGTTGAACTAGATATGGTCCGTGTGTGTGGGAAACACAGTTCTTTTGTTCTTAGCACACTCACGTTTCCCTCTGTATTAGAGATTCTAGAAAGCAAGAGCGTGCTTCTTGCTCTAAAGCAGAGTGTGTTTCATGGATGAGAACTGTGCTGTGTGTTTCCCGTCAGAAACGGAGTTAAATGCCAGGCGTGTGTCTTCCTACAAGCATGACTTCGTTTCAGGTAAACGCAGTCACTTTTCACCTCAAACGAAGCTACACTGTTCACAAAGCACACACGTTTATCGCTCTTAAATGAAAAGCCTAGGATGTTAGAAGACCTGGGGTTTGTATCAGTTTCAAAAACAGAGTTGAACTAGATATGGTCCATGAGTGTAGGAAACACAGTTCTTTTGTTCTGAGCACACTCACGTTTCCTTCTGTATTAGAGAATCTAGCAAGCAAGAGCGTGCTTCTTGCTGTAAAGCAGAGTGTGTTTCATGGATGAGAACTGTGCAGTGTGTTTCCCTTCAGAAACGGAGTTAAATGCCAGGCTCTGTGTCTTTCTACAAGCAAGACTTCGTTTCAGGTAAACGCAGTCACTTTTCAGCTCAAAGGAAGCTACATTGTTCACAAAGCTCACACGTTTCTCGCTCTTAACTGAAAAGCATTGTATGTTAGAGGACCTGTGGTTTGTATCAGTTTCAGAAACAGAGTTGATCTAGATATGGTCCGTGTGTAGGAAACACAGTTCTTTTGTTCTGAGCACACTCACGTTTCCCTCTGTATTAGGGACTCTAGAAACAAGAGCGTGCTTCTTGCTCTAAAGCAGAGTGTGTTTCATGGATGAGAACTGTGCCGTGTGTTTCCCTTCAGAAACGGAATTAAATGCCAGGCTCTGTGTCTTCCTTCAAGCAAGACTTCGTTTCAGGTAAATGCATCACTTTTCACCTCAAACGAAGCTACATTGTTCACAAAGCACACACGTTTCTCGCTCTTAACTGAAAAGCATTGGATGTTAGAGGACCTGTGGTTTGAATCAGTTTCAGAAACAGAGTTGAACTAGATATGGTCCGTGTGTGTAGGAAACACAGTTCTTTTGTTCTGAGCACACTCACGTTTCCCTCTCTATTAGAGATTCTAGAAAGCAAGAGCGTGCTTCTTGCTCTAAAGCAGAGTGTGTTTCATGGATGAGAACTGTGCTGTGTGTTTCCCGTCAGAAACGGAGTTAAATGCCAGGCGTGTGTCTTCCTACAAGCTTGACTTCGTTTCAGGTAAACGCAGTCATTTTCACCTCAAACGAAGCTACACTGTTCACAAAGCACACATGTTTATCGCTCTTAACTGAAAAGCATTGTATGTTAGAGGACCTGTGGTTTGTATCAGTTTCAGAAACAGAGTTGAACTAGATATGGTCCATGTGTAGGAAACACATTTCTTTTTTTCTGAGCACACTCACGTTTCCCTCTTTATTAGAGACTCTAGAAAGAAGATCGGGCTTCTTGCTCTAAAGCACAGTGTGTTTCATGGATGAGAACTGTGCCGTGTGTTTCCCTTCAGAAACGGAGTTAAATGCCAGGCTGTGTGACTCCCTACAAGCAAGACTTCGCTTGAGGTAAACGCAGTCTCTTTTCAGCTCCAACGAAGCTACACTGTTCACAAAGCACACACGTTTCTCACTCTTAACTGAAAAGCATTGGATGTTAGAGGACCTGTGGTTTGTATCAGTTTCAGAAACAAAGTTGAACTAGATAAGGTCCGTGTATGTAGGAAACACAGTTCTTTTGTTCTGAGCACACTCACATTTCCCTCTGTATTGGAGATTCTAGAAAGCAAGAGCGTGCTTCTTGCTCTAAAGCAGAGTGTGTTTCATGGATGAGAACTGTGCCGTGTGTTTCCCTTCAGAAACGGAGTTAAATGCCAGGCTCTGTGTCTTTCTTCAAGCAAGACTTCATTTCAGGTAAACGCAGTCACTTTTCAGCTCAAAGGAAGCTACATTGTTCACGAAGGTCACACGTTTCTCACTCTTAAGTGAAAAGCATTGGATGTTAGAGGACCTGTGGTTTGTATCAGTTTCAGAAACAGAGTAGAACTAGATATAGTCCGTGTGTGTAGGAAACACAGTTCTTTGTTCTGAGCACACTCACGTTTCCCTCTGTATTAGAGAATATAGAAAGCAAGAGCGTGCTTCTTGCTCTAAAGCAGAGTGTGTTTCATGGATGAGAACTGTGCCGTGTGTTTCCCGTCAGAAACGGAGTTAAATGCCAGGCGTGTGTCTTCCTACAAGCAAGACTTCCTTTCTGGTAAACGCAGTCACTTTTCACCTCAAACGAAGCCACATTGTTCACGAAACTCACAAGTTTCTCGCTTATAACTGAAAAGCATTGGATGTTAGAGGACCTGTGGTTTGTGTCAGTTTCAGAAACAGAGTTGAACTAGATATGGTGCTTGTGTGTAGGAAACACAGTTCTTTTTTTCTGAGCACACTCACGTTTCCCATTGTATTAGAGACTCTAGAAAGCAAGAGCGTGCTTCTTGCTCTAAAGCAGAGTGTGTTTCATGGATGAGAACTGTGCCGTGTGTTTCCCTTCAGAAGCGGAGTTAAATGCCAGGCTCAGTGTCTTTCTTCAAGCAAGACTTCGTTTCAGGTAAACGTAGTCACTTTTCAGCTCAAAGGAAGCTACATTGTTCACGAAGGTCACACGTTTCTCACTCCTAACTGAAAAGGATTGGATGTTAGAGGAGCTGTGGTTTGTATCAGTTTCAGAAACAGAGTTGAACTAGATATGGTCCGTGTGTAGGAAACACATTTCTTTTGTTCTGAGCACACTCATGTTTCCCTCTGTATTAGAGACTCTAGAAAGCAAGAGCGTGCTTCTTGCTCTAAAGCAGATTGTGTTTCATGGATGAGAACTGTACCGTGTGTTTCTCTTCAGAAACAGAGTTTAATGCCAGGCTCTGTGTCTTTCTTCAAGCAAGAATTCGTTTCAGGTAAACGCAGTCACTTTTCAGCTCAAAGGAAGCTACATTGTTCACGAAGCTCACACGTTTCTCACTCTTAACTGAAAAGCATTGGATGTTAGAGGACCTGTGGTTTGTATCAGTTTCAGAAACAGAGTTGAACTAGATATGGTCCGTGTGTAGGAAACACAGTTCTTTTGTTCTGAGCACACTCACGTTTCCCTCTGTATTAGAGACTCTAGAAAGCTAGAGCGTGCTTCTTGCTCAAAAGCAGAGTGTGTTTCATGGATGAGAACTGTGCCGTGTGTTTCCCTTCAGAAACGGAGTTAAATGCCAGCCTCTGTGCCTTCCTACAAGCAAGACCTCGTTTCAGGTAAACGCAGTCACTTTTCAGCTCAAACGAAGCTACATTGTTCACAAAGCTCACACGTTTCTCGCTCTTAACTGAAAAGCATTGGATATTAGAGGACCTGTTGTTTGTATCAGTTTCAGAAACAGAGTTGAACTAGATATGGTCCGTGTGTAGGAAACACATTTCTTTTGTTCTGAGCACACTCATGTTTCCCCCTGTATTAGAGACTCTAGAAAGCAAGAGCGTGCTTCTTGCTCTAAAGCAGAGTGTGTTTCATGGATGAGAGCTGTGCCGTGTGTTTCCCATCAGAAACGCAGTTAAATGCCAGGCTGTGTGCCTTCCTACAAGCAAGACTTCGTTTCAGGTAAATGCATCACTTTTCACCTCAAAGGAAGCTAAATTGTTCACAAAGCTCACACGTTTCTCACTCTTAACTGAAAAGCATTGGATGTTAGAGGACCTGTGGTTTGTATCAGTTTCAGAAACAGAGTTGAACTAGATATGGTGCGTGTGTGTAGGAAACACAGTTCGTTTTTTCTGAGCTCACTCACGTTTCCCTCTGTATTAGAGACTCTAGAAAGCAAGAGCGTGCTCTTGCTCTAAAGCAGAGTGTGTTTCATGGATGAGAACTGTGCCGTGTGTTTCCCTTCAGAAACGCAGTTAAATGCCAGGCTCTGTGACTCCCTACAAGCAAGACTTTGTTTGAGGTAAACGCAGTCACTTTTCAGCTCAAACGAAGCTACACTGTTCACAGCAAACACGTTTCTCACTCTTAACTGAAAAGCATTGGATGTTAGAGGACCTGTGGTTTGTATCAGTTTCAGAAACAAAGTTGAACTAGATATGGTCCGTGTATGTAGGAAACACAGTTCTTTTGTTCTGAGCACACTCACGTTTCCCTCTGTATTGGAGATTCTAGAAAGCAAGAGCGTGCTTCTTGCTCTAAAGCAGAGTGTGTTTCATGGATGAGAACTGTGCAGTGTGTTTCCCTTCAGAAACGGAGTTAAATGCAAGGCTCTGTGTCTTTCTTCAAGCAAGACTTCGTTTCAGGTAAACGCAGTCACTTTTCAGCTCAAAGGAAGCTACATTGTTCACAAAGCTCACACGTTTCTCACTCTTAACTGAAAAGCATTGGATGTTAGAGGACCTGTGGTTTGTATCAGTTTCAGAAACAGAGTTGAACTAGATATGGTGCGTGTGTGTAGGAAACACAGTTCGTTTGTTCTGAGCTCTCTCACGTTTCCCTCTGTATTAGAGACTCTAGAAAGCAAGAGCGTGCTCTTGCTCTAAAGCAGAGTGTGTTTCATGGATGAGAACTGTGCCGTGTGTTTCCCTTCAGAAACGCAGTTAAATGCCAGGCTGTGTGCCTTCCTACAAGCAAGACTTCGTTTCAGGTAAATGCATCACTTTTCACCTCAAACGAAGCTACATTGTTCACAAAGCACACATGTTTCTCGCTCTTAACTGAAAAGCATTGGATGTTAGAGGACCTGTGGTTTGTATCAGTTTCAGAAACAGAGTTGAACTAGATATGGTCCGTGTGTAGGAAACACAGTTCTTTTGTTCTGAGCACACTCACGTTTCCCTCTGTATTACAGATTCTAGAATGCAAGAGCGTGCTTCTTGCTCTAAAGCAGAATGTGTTTCATGGATGAGAACTGTGCCGTGTGTTTCCCTTCAGAAACGGAGTTAAATGCCAGGCTCTGTGTCTTTCTAAAAGCAAGACTTCGTTTCAGGTAAACGCCGTCACTTTTCAGCTCTAACGAGGCCACATTGTTCACGAAGCTCACACGTTTCTCGCTTTTGACTGAAAAGCATTGGATGTTAGAGGACATGTGGATTCTATCAGTTTCAGAAACAGAGTTGAACTAGATATGGTCCGTGTGTGTAGGAAACACAGTTCTTTTGTTATGAGTACACTCACGTTTCCCTCTGTATTAGAGATTCTAGAAAGCAAGAGCGTGCTTCTTGCTCTAAAGCAGGTTGTGTTTCATGGATGAGAACTGTGCCGTGTGTTTCCCTTCAGAAACGGAGTTAAATGCCAGGCTCTGTGCCTTCCTACAAGCAAGACCTCTTTTCAGGTAAACACAGTCACTTTTCAGCTCAAACGAAGCTACATTGTTCACAAAGCTCACACGTTTCTCGCTCTTAACTGAAAAGCATTGTATGTTAGAGGACCTGTGGTTTGTATCAGTTTCAGAAACAGAGTTGATCTAGATATGGTCCGTGTGTAGGAAACACAGTTCTTTTGTTCTGAGCACACTCACGTTTCCCTCTGTATTAGAGACTCTAGAAACAAGAGCGTGCTTCTTGCTCTAAAGCAGAGTGTGTTTCATGGATGAGAACTGTGCCGTGTGTTTCCCTTCAGAAACGGAATTAAATGCCAGGCTCTGTGTCTTCCTTCAAGCAAGACTTCGTTTCAGGTAAATGCATCACTTTTCACCTCAAACGAAGCTACATTGTTCACAAAGCACACACGTTTCTCGCTCTTAACTGAAAAGCATTGGATGTTAGAGGACCTGTGGTTTGAATCAGTTTCAGAAACAGAGTTGAACTAGATATGGTCCGTGTGTGTAGGAAACACAGTTCTTTTGTTCTGAGCACACTCACGTTTCCCTCTCTATTAGAGATTCTAGAAAGCAAGAGCGTGCTTCTTGCTCTAAAGCAGAGTGTGTTTCATGGATGAGAACTGTGCTGTGTGTTTCCCGTCAGAAACGGAGTTAAATGCCAGGCGTGTGTCTTCCTACAAGCATGACTTCGTTTCAGGTAAACGCAGTCATTTTCACCTCAAACGAAGCTACACTGTTCACAAAGCACACACGTTTATCGCTCTTAACTGAAAAGCATTGTATGTTAGAGGACCTGTGGTTTGTATCAGTTTCAGAAACAGAGTTGAACTAGATATGGTCCATGTGTAGGAAACACATTTCTTTTTTTCTGAGCACACTCACGTTTCCCTCTTTATTAGAGACTCTAGAAAGAAGAGCGGGCTTCTTGCTCTAAAGCACAGTGTGTTTCATGGATGAGAACTGTGCCGTGTGTTTCCCTTCAGAAACGGAGTTAAATGCCAGGCTCTGTGACTCCCTACAAGCAAGACTTCGCTTGAGGTAAACGCAGTCTCTTTTCAGCTCCAACGAAGCTACACTGTTCACAAAGCACACACGTTTCTCACTCTTAACTGAAAAGCATTGGATGTTAGAGGACCTGTGGTTTGTATCAGTTTCAGAAACAAAGTTGAACTAGATATGGTCCGTGTATGTAGGAAACACAGTTCTTTTGTTCTGAGCACACTCACATTTCCCTCTGTATTGGAGATTCTAGAAAGCAAGAGCGTGCTTCTTGCTCTAAAGCAGAGTGTGTTTCATGGATGAGAACTGTGCCGTGTGTTTCCCTTCAGAAACGGAGTTAAATGCCAGGCTCTGTGTCTTTCTTCAAGCAAGACTTCATTTCAGGTAAACGCAGTCACTTTTCAGCTCAAAGGAAGCTACATTGTTCACGAAGGTCACACGTTTCTCACTCTTAAGTGAAAAGCATTGGATGTTAGAGGACCTGTGGTTTGTATCAGTTTCAGAAACAGAGTAGAACTAGATATAGTCCGTGTGTGTAGGAAACACAGTTCTTTGTTCTGAGCACACTCACGTTTCCCTCTGTATTAGAGAATATAGAAAGCAAGAGCGTGCTTCTTGCTCTAAAGCAGAGTGTGTTTCATGGATGAGAACTGTGCCGTGTGTTTCCCGTCAGAAACGGAGTTAAATGCCAGGCGTGTGTCTTCCTACAAGCAAGACTTCCTTTCTGGTAAACGCAGTCACTTTTCACCTCAAACGATGCCACATTGTTCACGAAACTCACAAGTTTCTCGCTTATAACTGAAAAGCATTGGATGTTAGAGGACCTGTGGTTTGTGTCAGTTTCAGAAACAGAGTTGAACTAGATATGGTGCTTGTGTGTAGGAAACACAGTTCTTTTTTTCTGAGCACACTCACGTTTCCCATTGTATTAGAGACTCTAGAAAGCAAGAGCGTGCTTCTTGCTCTAAAGCAGAGTGTGTTTCATGGATGAGAACTGTGCCGTGTGTTTCCCTTCAGAAGCGGAGTTAAATGCCAGGCTCAGTGTCTTTCTTCAAGCAAGACTTCGTTTCAGGTAAACGAGTCACTTTTCAGCTCAAAGGAAGCTACATTGTTCACGAAGGTCACACGTTTCTCACTCCTAACTGAAAAGGATTGGATGTTAGAGGAGCTGTGGTTTGTATCAGTTTCAGAAACAGAGTTGAACTAGATATGGTCCGTGTGTAGGAAACACATTTCTTTTGTTCTGAGCACACTCATGTTTCCCTCTGTATTAGAGACTCTAGAAAGCAAGAGCGTGCTTCTTGCTCTAAAGCAGATTGTGTTTCATGGATGAGAACTGTACCGTGTGTTTCTCTTCAGAAACAGAGTTTAATGCCAGGCTCTGTGTCTTTCTTCAAGCAAGAATTCGTTTCAGGTAAACGCAGTCACTTTTCAGCTCAAAGGAAGCTACATTGTTCACGAAGCTCACACGTTTCTCACTCTTAACTGAAAAGCATTGGATGTTAGAGGACCTGTGGTTTGTATCAGTTTCAGAAACAGAGTTGAACTAGATATGGTCCGTGTGTAGGAAACACAGTTCTTTTGTTCTGAGCACACTCACATTTCCCTCTGTATTAGAGACTCTAGAAAGCTAGAGGTTGCTTCTTGCTCAAAAGCAGAGTGTGTTTCATGGATGAGAACTGTGCCGTGTGTTTTCCTTCAGAAACGGAGTTAAATGCCAGCCTCTGTGCCTTCCTACAAGCACGACCTCGTTTCAGGTAAACGCAGTCACTTTTCAGCTCAAACGAAGCTACATTGTTCACAAAGCTCACACGTTTCTCGCTCTTAACTGAAAAGCATTGGATATTAGAGGACCTGTTGTTTGTATCAGTTTCAGAAACAGAGTTGAACTAGATATGGTCCGTGTGTAGGAAACACATTTCTTTTGTTCTGAGCACACTCATGTTTCCCCCTGTATTAGAGACTCTAGAAAGCAAGAGCGTGCTTCTTGCTCTAAAGCAGAGTGTGTTTCATGGATGAGAACTGTGCCGTGTGTTTCCCATCAGAAACGCAGTTAAATGCCAGGCTGTGTGCCTTCCTACAAGCAAGACTTCGTTTCAGGTAAATGCATCACTTTTCACCTCAAAGGAAGCTAAATTGTTCACAAAGCTCACACGTTTCTCACTCTTAACTGAAAAGCATTGGATGTTAGAGGACCTGTGGTTTGTATCAGTTTCAGAAACAGAGTTGAACTAATATGGTGCGTGTGTGTAGGAAACACAGTTCGTTTGTTCTGAGCTCACTCACGTTTCCCTCTGTATTAGAGACTCTAGAAAGCAAGAGCGTGCTCTTGCTCTAAAGCAGAGTGTGTTTCATGGATGAGAACTGTGCCGTGTGTTTCCGTTCAGAAATGCAGTTAAATGCCAGGCTGTGTGCCTTCCTACAAACAAGACTTCGTTTCAGGTAAATGCATCACTTTTCACCTCAAACGAAGCTACATTGTTCACAAAGCACACATGTTTCTCGCTCTTAACTGAAAAGCATTGGATGTTAGAGGACCTGTGGTTTGTATCAGTTTCAGAAACAAAGTTGAACTAGATATGGTCCGTGTATGTAGGAAACACAGTTCTTTTGTTCTGAGCACACTCTTGTTTCCCTCTGTATTGGAAATTCTAGAAAGCAAGAGCGTGCTTCTTGCTCTAAAGCAGAGTGTGTTTCATGGATGAGAACTGTGCAGTGTGTTTCCCTTCAGAAACGGAGTTAAATGCAAGGCTCTGTGTCTTTCTTCAAGCAAGACCTCGTTTCAGGTAAACGCAGTCACTTTTCAGCTCAAAGGAAGCTACATTGTTCACAAAGCTCACACGTTTCTCACTCTTAACTGAAAAGCATTGGATGTTAGAGGACCTGTGGTTTGTATCAGTTTCAGAAACAGAGTTGAACTAGATATGGTGCGTGTGTGTAGGAAACACAGTTCGTTTGTTCTGAGCTCACTCACGTTTCCCTCTGTATTAGAGACTCTAGAAAGCAAGAGCGTGCCTCTTGCTCTAAAGCAGAGTGTGTTTCATGGATGAGAACTGTGCCGTGTGTTTCCCTTCAGAAACGCAGTTAAATGCCAGGCTGTGTGCCTTCCTACAAGCAAGACTTCGTTTCAGGTAAATGCATCACTTTTCACCTCAAACGAAGCTACATTGTTCACAAAGCACACATGTTTCTCGCTCTTAACTGAAAAGCATTGGATGTTAGAGGACCTGTGGTTTGTATCAGTTTCAGAAACAGAGTTGAACTAGATATGGTCCGTGTGTAGGAAACACAGTTCTTTTGTTCTGAGCACACTCACGTTTCCCTCTGTATTACAGATTCTAGAATGCAAGAGCGTGCTTCTTGCTCTAAAGCAGAATGTGTTTCATGGATGAGAACTGTGCCGTGTGTTTCCCTTCAGAAACGGAGTTAAATGCCAGGCTCTGTGTCTTTCTAAAAGCAAGACTTCGTTTCAGGTAAACGCCGTCACTTTTCAGCTCTAACGAAGCCACATTGTTCACGAAGCTCACACGTTTCTCGCTTTTGACTGAAAAGCATTGGATGTTAGAGGACATGTGGATTCTATCAGTTTCAGAAACGGAGTTGAACTAGATATGGTCCGTGTGTGTAGGAAACACAGTTCTTTTGTTATGAGTACACTCATGTTTCCCTCTGTATTAGAGATTCTAGAAAGCAAGAGCGTGCTTCTTGCTCTAAAGCAGGTTGTGTTTCATGGATGAGAACTGTGCCGTGTGTTTCCCTTCAGAAACGGAGTTAAATGCCAGGCTCTGTGCCTTCCTACAAGCAAGACCTCTTTTCAGGTAAACACAGTCACTTTTCAGCTCAAACGAAGGTACATTGTTCACAAAGCTCACACGTTTCTCGCTCTTAACTGAAAAGCATTGTATGTTAGAGGACCTGTGGTTTGTATCAGTTTCAGAAACAGAGTTGATCTAGATATGGTCCGTGTGTAGGAAACACAGTTCTTTTGTTCTGAGCACACTCACGTTTCCCTCTGTATTAGAGACTCTAGAAACAAGAGCGTGCTTCTTGCTCTAAAGCAGAGTGTGTTTCATGGATGAGAACTGTGCCGTGTGTTTCCCATCAGAAACGGAATTAAATGCCAGGCTCTGTGTCTTCCTTCAAGCAAGACTTCGTTTCAGGTAAATGCATCACTTTTCACCTCAAACGAAGCTACATTGTTCACAAAGCACACACGTTTCTCGCTCTTAACTGAAAAGCATTGGATGTTAGAGGACCTGTGGTTTGAATCAGTTTCAGAAACAGAGTTGAACTAGATATGGTCCGTGTGTGTAGGAAACACAGTTCTTTTGTTCTGAGCACACTCACGTTTCCCTCTCTATTAGAGATTCTAGAAAGCAAGAGCGTGCTTCTTGCTCTAAAGCAGAGTGTGTTTCATGGATGAGAACTGTGCTGTGTGTTTCCCGTCAGAAACGGAGTTAAATGCCAGGCGTGTGTCTTCCTACAAGCATGACTTCGTTTCAGGTAAACGCAGTCATTTTCACCTCAAACGAAGCTACACTGTTCACAAAGCACACACGTTTATCGCTCTTAACTGAAAAGCATTGTATGTTAGAGGACCTGTGGTTTGTATCAGTTTCAGAAACAGAGTTGAACTAGATATGGTCCATGTGTAGGAAACACATTTCTTTTTTTCTGAGCACACTCACGTTTCCCTCTTTATTAGAGACTCTAGAAAGAAGAGCGGGCTTCTTGCTCTAAAGCACAGTGTGTTTCATGGATGAGAACTGTGCCGTGTGTTTCCCTTCAGAAACGGAGTTAAATGCCAGGCTCTGTGACTCCCTACAAGCAAGACTTCGCTTGAGGTAAACGCAGTCTCTTTTCAGCTCCAACGAAGCTACACTGTTCACAAAGCACACACGTTTCTCACTCTTAACTGAAAAGCATTGGATGTTAGAGGAGCTGTGGTTTGTATCAGTTTCAGAAACAAAGTTGAACTAGATATGGTCCGTGTATGTAGGAAACACAGTTCTTTTGTTCTGAGCACACTCACATTTCCCTCTGTATTGGAGATTCTAGAAAGCAAGAGCGTGCTTCTTGCTCTAAAGCAGAGTGTGTTTCATGGATGAGAACTGTGCCGTGTGTTTCCCTTCAGAAACGGAGTTAAATGCCAGGCTCTGTGTCTTTCTTCAAGCAAGACTTCATTTCAGGTAAACGCAGTCACTTTTCAGCTCAAAGGAAGCTACATTGTTCACGAAGGTCACACGTTTCTCACTCTTAAGTGAAAAGCATTGGATGTTAGAGGACCTGTGGTTTGTATCAGTTTCAGAAACAGAGTTGAACTAGATATGGTCCGTGTGTAGGAAACACAGTTCTTTTGTTCTGAGCACACTCACGTTTCCCTCTGTATTAGAGACTCTAGAAAGCTAGAGCGTGCTTCTTGCTCAAAAGCAGAGTGTGTTTCATGGATGAGAACTGTGCCGTGTGTTTCCCTTCAGAAACGGAGTTAAATGCCAGCCTCTGTGCCTTCCTACAAGCAAGACCTCGTTTCAGGTAAACGCAGTCACTTTTCAGCTCAAACGAAGCTACATTGTTCACAAAGCTCACACGTTTCTCGCTCTTAACTGAAAAGCATTGGATATTAGAGGACCTGTTGTTTGTATCAGTTTCAGAAACAGAGTTGAACTAGATATGGTCCGTGTGTAGGAAACACATTTCTTTTGTTCTGAGCACACTCATGTTTCCCCCTGTATTAGAGACTCTAGAAAGCAAGAGCGTGCTTCTTGCTCTAAAGCAGAGTGTGTTTCATGGATGAGAACTGTGCCGTGTGTTTCCCATCAGAAACGCAGTTAAATGCCAGGCTGTGTGCCTTCCTACAAGCAAGACTTCGTTTCAGGTAAATGCATCACTTTTCACCTCAAAGGAAGCTAAATTGTTCACAAAGCTCACACGTTTCTCACTCTTAACTGAAAAGCATTGGATGTTAGAGGACCTGTGGTTTGTATCAGTTTCAGAAACAGAGTTGAACTAGATATGGTGCGTGTGTGTAGGAAACACAGTTCGTTTTTTCTGAGCTCACTCACGTTTCCCTCTGTATTAGAGACTCTAGAAAGCAAGAGCGTGCTCTTGCTCTAAAGCAGAGTGTGTTTCATGGATGAGAACTGTGCCATGTGTTTCCCTTCAGAAACGCAGTTAAATGCCAGGCTCTGTGACTCCCTACAAGCAAGACTTTGTTTGAGGTAAACGCAGTCACTTTTCAGCTCAAACGAAGCTACACTGTTCACAGCAAACACGTTTCTCACTCTTAACTGAAAAGCATTGGATGTTAGAGGACCTGTGGTTTGTATCAGTTTCAGAAACAAAGTTGAACTAGATATGGTCCGTGTATGTAGGAAACACAGTTCTTTTGTTCTGAGCACACTCAAGTTTCCCTCTGTATTGGAGATTCTAGAAAGCAAGAGCGTGCTTCTTGCTCTAAAGCAGAGTGTGTTTCATGGATGAGAACTGTGCAGTGTGTTTCCCTTCAGAAACGGAGTTAAATGCAAGGCTCTGTGTCTTTCTTCAAGCAAGACTTCGTTTCAGGTAAACGCAGTCACTTTTCAGCTCAAAGGAAGCTACATTGTTCACAAAGCTCACACGTTTCTCACTCTTAACTGAAAAGCATTGGATGTTAGAGGACCTGTGGTTTGTATCAGTTTCAGAAACAGAGTTGAACTAGATATGGTGCGTGTGTGTAGGAAACACAGTTCGTTTGTTCTGAGCTCTCTCACGTTTCCCTCTGTATTAGAGACTCTAGAAAGCAAGAGCGTGCTCTTGCTCTAAAGCAGAGTGTGTTTCATGGATGAGAACTGTGCCGTGTGTTTCCCTTCAGAAACGGAGTTAAATGCCAGGCTCTGTGTCTTTCTAAAAGCAAGACTTCGTTTCAGGTAAACGCCGTCACTTTTCAGCTCTAACGAAGCCACATTGTTCACGAAGCTCACACGTTTCTCGCTTTTGACTGAAAAGCATTGGATGTTAGAGGACATGTGGATTCTATCAGTTTCAGAAACAGAGTTGAACTAGATATGGTCCGTGTGTGTAGGAAACACAGTTCTTTTGTTATGAGTACACTCACGTTTCCCTCTGTATTAGAGATTCTAGAAAGCAAGAGCGTGCTTCTTGCTCTAAAGCAGGTTGTGTTTCATGGATGAGAACTGTGCCGTGTGTTTCCCTTCAGAAACGGAGTTAAATGCCAGGCTCTGTGCCTTCCTACAAGCAAGACCTCTTTTCAGGTAAACACAGTCACTTTTCAGCTCAAACGAAGCTACATTGTTCACAAAGCTCACACGTTTCTCGCTCTTAACTGAAAAGCATTGTATGTTAGAGGACCTGTGGTTTGTATCAGTTTCAGAAACAGAGTTGATCTAGATATGGTCCGTGTGTAGGAAACACAGTTCTTTTGTTCTGAGCACACTCACGTTTCCCTCTGTATTAGAGACTCTAGAAACAAGAGCGTGCTTCTTGCTCTAAAGCAGAGTGTGTTTCATGGATGAGAACTGTGCCGTGTGTTTCCCTTCAGAAACGGAATTAAATGCCAGGCTCTGTGTCTTCCTTCAAGCAAGACTTCGTTTCAGGTAAATGCATCACTTTTCACCTCAAACGAAGCTACATTGTTCACAAAGCACACACGTTTCTCGCTCTTAACTGAAAAGCATTGGATGTTAGAGGACCTGTGGTTTGAATCAGTTTCAGAAACAGAGTTGAACTAGATATGGTCCGTGTGTGTAGGAAACACAGTTCTTTTGTTCTGAGCACACTCACGTTTCCCTCTCTATTAGAGATTCTAGAAAGCAAGAGCGTGCTTCTTGCTCTAAAGCAGAGTGTGTTTCATGGATGAGAACTGTGCTGTGTGTTTCCCGTCAGAAACGGAGTTAAATGCCAGGCGTGTGTCTTCCTACAAGCATGACTTCGTTTCAGGTAAACGCAGTCATTTTCACCTCAAACGAAGCTACACTGTTCACAAAGCACACACGTTTATCGCTCTTAACTGAAAAGCATTGGATATTAGAGGACCTGTTGTTTGTATCAGTTTCAGAAACAGAGTTGAACTAGATATGGTCCGTGTGTAGGAAACACATTTCTTTTGTTCTGAGCACACTCATGTTTCCCCCTGTATTAGAGACTCTAGAAAGCAAGAGCGTGCTTCTTGCTCTAAAGCAGAGTGTGTTTCATGGATGAGAACTGTGCCGTGTGTTTCCCATCAGAAACGCAGTTAAATGCCAGGCTGTGTGCCTTTCTACAAGCAAGACTTCGTTTCAGGTAAATGCATCACTTTTCACCTCAAAGGAAGCTAAATTGTTCACAAAGCTCACACGTTTCTCACTCTTAACTGAAAAGCATTGGATGTTAGAGGACCTGTGGTTTGTATCAGTTTCAGAAACAGAGTTGAACTAGATATGGTGCGTGTGTGTAGGAAACACAGTTCGTTTTTTCTGAGCTCACTCACGTTTCCCTCTGTATTAGAGACTCTAGAAAGCAAGAGCGTGCTCTTGCTCTAAAGCAGAGTGTGTTTCATGGATGAGAACTGTGCCGTGTGTTTCCCTTCAGAAACGCAGTTAAATGCCAGGCTGTGTGCCTTCCTACAAACAAGACTTCGTTTCAGGTAAATGCATCACTTTTCACCTCAAACTAAGCTACATTGTTCACAAAGCACACATGTTTCTCGCTCTTAACTGAAAAGCATTGGATGTTAGAGGACCTGTGGTTTGTATCAGTTTCAGAAACAAAGTTGAACTAGATATGGTCCGTGTATGTAGGAAACACAGTTCTTTTGTTCTGAGCACACTCACGTTTCCCTCTGTATTGGAGATTCTAGAAAGCAAGAGCGTGCTTCTTGCTCTAAAGCAGAGTGTGTTTCATGGATGAGAACTGTGCAGTGTGTTTCCCTTCAGAAACGGAGTTAAATGCAAGGCTCTGTGTCTTTCTTCAAGCAAGACTTCGTTTCAGGTAAACGCAGTCACTTTTCAGCTCAAAGGAAGCTACATTGTTCACAAAGCTCACACGTTTCTCACTCTTAACTGAAAAGCATTGGATGTTAGAGGACCTGTGGTTTGTATCAGTTTCAGAAACAGAGTTGAACTAGATATGGTGCGTGTGTGTAGGAAACACAGTTCGTTTGTTCTGAGCTTTCTCACGTTTCCCTCTGTATTAGAGACTCTAGAAAGCAAGAGCGTGCTCTTGCTCAAAGCAGAGTGTGTTTCATGGATGAGAACTGTGCCATGTGTTTCCCTTCTGAAACGCAGTTAAATGCCAGGCTGTGTGCCTTCCTACAAGCAAGACTTCGTTTCAGGTAAATGCATCACTTTTCACCTCAAACGAAGCTACATTGTTCACAAAGCACACATGTTTCTCGCTCTTAACTGAAAAGCATTGGATGTTAGAGGACCTGTGGTTTGTATCAGTTTCAGAAACAGAGTTGAACTAGATATGGTCCGTGTGTAGGAAACACAGTTCTTTTGTTCTGAGCACACTCACGTTTCCCTCTGTATTACAGAATCTAGAATTAAGAGCGTGCTTCTTGCTCTAAAGCAGAATGTGTTTCATGGATGAGAACTGTGCCGTGTGTTTCCCTTCAGAAACGGAGTTAAATGCCAGGCTCTGTGTCTTTCTAAAAGCAAGACTTCGTTTCAGGGAAACGCCGTAACTTTTCAGCTCTAACGAAGCCACATTGTTCACGAAGCTCACACGTTTCTCGCTTTTGACTGAAAAGCATTGGATGTTAGAGGACATGTGGATTCTATCAGTTTCAGAAACAGAGTTGAACTAGATATGGTCCGTGTGTGTAGGAAACACAGTTCTTTTGTTATGAGTACACTCACGTTTCCCTCTGTATTAGAGATTCTAGAAAGCAAGAGCGTGCTTCTTGCTCTAAAGCAGGTTGTGTTTCATGGATGAGAACTGTGCCGTGTGTTTCCCTTCAGAAACGGAGTTAAATGCCAGGCTCTGTGCCTTCCTACAAGCAAGACCTCTTTTCAGGTAAACACAGTCACTTTTCAGCTCAAACGAAGCTACATTGTTCACAAAGCTCACACGTTTCTCGCTCTTAACTGAAAAGCATTGTATGTTAGAGGACCTGTGGTTTGTATCAGTTTCAGAAACAGAGTTGATCTAGATATGGTCCGTGTGTAGGAAACACAGTTCTTTTGTTCTGAGCACACTCACGTTTCCCTCTGTATTAGAGACTCTAGAAACAAGAGCGTGCTTCTTGCTCTAAAGCAGAGTGTGTTTCATGGATGAGAACTGTGCCGTGTGTTTCCCTTCAGAAATGGAATTAAATGCCAGGCTCTGTGTCTTCCTTCAAGCAAGACTTCGTTTCAGGTAAATGCATCACTTTTCACCTCAAACGAAGCTACATTGTTCACAAAGCACACACGTTTCTCGCTCTTAACTGAAAAGCATTGGATGTTAGAGGACCTGTGGTTTGAATCAGTTTCAGAAACAGAGTTGAACTAGATATGGTCCGTGTGTGTAGGAAACACAGTTCTTTTGTTCTGAGCACACTCACGTTTCCCTCTCTATTAGAGATTCTAGAAAGCAAGAGCGTGCTTCTTCCTCTAAAGCAGAGTGTGTTTCATGGATGAGAACTGTGCTGTGTGTTTCCCGTCAGAAACGGAGTTAAATGCCAGGCGTGTGTCTTCCTACAAGCATGACTTCGTTTTAGATAAACGCAGTCATTTTCACCTCAAACGAAGCTACACTGTTCACAAAGCACACACGTTTATCGCTCTTAACTGAAAAGCATTGTATGTTAGAGGACCTGTGGTTTGTATCAGTTTCGAAACAGAGTTGAACTAGATATGGTCCATGTGTAGGAAACACATTTCTTTTTTTCTGAGCACACTCACGTTTCCCTCTTTATTAGAGACTCTAGAAAGAAGAGCGGGCTTCTTGCTCTAAAGCACAGTGTGTTTCATGGATGAGAACTGTGCCGTGTGTTTCCCTTCAGAAACGGAGTTAAATGCCAGGCTCTGTGACTCCCTACAAGCAAGACTTCGCTTGAGGTAAACGCAGTCTCTTTTCAGCTCCAACGAAGCTACACTGTTCACAAAGCACACACGTTTCTCACTCTTAACTGAAAAGCATTGGATGTTAGAGGACCTGTGGTTTGTATCAGTTTCAGAAACAAAGTTGAACTAGATATGGTCCGTGTATGTAGGAAACACAGTTCTTTTGTTCTGAGCACACTCACATTTCCCTCTGTATTGGAGATTCTAGAAAGCAAGAGCGTGCTTCTTGCTCTAAAGCAGAGTGTGTTTCATGGATGAGAACTGTGCCGTGTGTTTCCCTTCAGAAACGGAGTTAAATGCCAGGCTCTGTGTCTTTCTTCAAGCAAGACTTCATTTCAGGTAAACGCAGTCACTTTTCAGCTCAAAGGAAGCTACATTGTTCACGAAGGTCACACGTTTCTCACTCTTAAGTGAAAAGCATTGGATGTTAGAGGACCTGTGGTTTGTATCAGTTTCAGAAACAGAGTAGAACTAGATATAGTCCGTGTGTGTAGGAAACACAGTTCTTTGTTCTGAGCACACTCACGTTTCCCTCTGTATTAGAGAATATAGAAAGCAAGAGCGTGCTTCTTGCTCTAAAGCAGAGTGTGTTTCATGGATGAGAACTGTGCCGTGTGTTTCCCGTCAGAAACGGAGTTAAATGCCAGGCGTGTGTCTTCCTACAAGCAAGACTTCCTTTCTGGTAAACGCAGTCACTTTTCACCTCAAACGATGCCACATTGTTCACGAAACTCACAAGTTTCTCGCTTATAACTGAAAAGCATTGGATGTTAGAGGACCTGTGGTTTGTGTCAGTTTCAGAAACAGAGTTGAACTAGATATGGTGCTTGTGTGTAGGAAACACAGTTCTTTTTCTCTGAGCACACTCACGTTTCCCATTGTATTAAAGACTCTAGAAAGCAAGAGCGTGCTTCTTGCTCTAAAGCAGAGTGTGTTTCATGGATGAGAACTGTGCCGTGTGTTTCCCTTCAGAAGCGGAGTTAAATGCCAGGCTCAGTGTCTTTCTTCAAGCAAGACTTCGTTTCAGGTAAACGCAGTCACTTTTCAGCTCAAAGGAAGCTACATTGTTCACGAAGGTCACACGTTTCTCACTCCTAACTGAAAAGGATTGGATGTTAGAGGAGCTGTGGTTTGTATCAGTTTCAGAAACAGAGTTGAACTAGATATGGTCCGTGTGTAGGAAACACATTTCTTTTGTTCTGAGCACACTCATGTTTCCCTCTGTATTAGAGACTCTAGAAAGCAAGAGCGTGCTTCTTGCTCTAAAGCAGATTGTGTTTCATGGATGAGAACTGTACCGTGTGTTTCTCTTCAGAAACAGAGTTTAATGCCAGGCTCTGTGTCTTTCTTCAAGCAAGAATTCGTTTCAGGTAAACGCAGTCACTTTTCAGCTCAAAGGAAGCTACATTGTTCACGAAGCTCACACGTTTCTCACTCTTAACTGAAAAGCATTGGATGTTAGAGGACCTGTGGTTTGTATCAGTTTCAGAAACAGAGTTGAACTAGATATGGTGCGTGTGTGTAGGAAACACAGTTCGTTTGTTCTGAGCTCACTCAC